>JAGVVM010015973.1:0-20453 GCA_019149425.1 Psidium friedrichsthalianum | reverse complement strand
GGCCTCTCCGTCCCCACGATTGTGCTTGTTTATGGGCTCATCTCGCACGTCTCCATATGAGTATTTTCTTTCTGAGAAAAGTACTATTTCAAGCTCATTGTGATCAGTAAAGACTTCGCATCTTTCGCCATACAAATAGTGACGCCATATTTTCAAGGCACAAACACGACTGCTGCTAGCTCTAGATCGTGAGTCGGATAATTCTTCTTCATGTGGCTTCAACTGTCTAGAGGCATATGCTTATGACCTTTCCATCCTATATAAGAACACAGCCCTAAACCTTCTTTAGATGCATCACAATAGATAGTGAAACCACCAGTATTTGAAGGCAAGGTTAATACGGGAGTCGACACTAATCGTCCTTTAGTTCTTGAAAACTATGCTCACATTGATCCGACCATACGAATTTAACTCCCTTCTGAGTTAAGCGAGTAAGTGGACTGGAAATTTTGGAAAATCCCTACACGAATCGCCTATAATAGCTTGCTAAGCCAAGAAAACTTCTAATCTCAGTAACAGTGGTGGGGCGTTTCCACTGAACAACCGCTTCGACTTTCTTCGGGTCAACTAAAACACCATTCTTCGAGATTACATGGCCCAAAAAGTCAATGTGATCAAGCCAGAACCCACACTAAATTTTGCATAGAGCTTCTTATCGTGTAAAGTTTGCAAGACAACCCTCAAATGTTGCTCCTGTTCCTCTGGACTCCTCGAATACATCAGGATATCACCAATGAATTTCACAATAAATCTATCAAGATATTGCCTGAACACCCTATTCATCAAGTTCATAAAGGCAGCAGGTGCGTTTGTTAATTCAAAATGCATGACGAGAAATTCATAATGGCCATACCTCGTCCTAAAGCAGTCTTAGGCACATCATCTGCTTTAATCTTCAACTGATGATATCCAAAGCGGAGGTCAATTTAGAAAATACTTGAGCTCCCTAAAGTTGATCAAATAAATCGTCAATCTGAGGCAAAGGATATTTATTTTGATCGTTACCTTATTCATCTCTCAGTAGTCTATGCATAGCCTCATACTACCGTCTTTCTTTTTACGAACAATATAGGAGCCCCAAGGTGAAATACTAGGCTGGATGAATCTCTTGTCCAAGAGTTCTTGCAGCTATGTTTTCAACTATCTTAGTTTAGCCGGTGCCATCCGATACGGTGCTTTAGAAATGGGTACTGTACCAGGTATCAAGTCAATGGAAAATTCGATCTCTCTATCAGGAGGTAAACCAAATAAGTCTTCAGGAAATACATCTGAAAAGTCTCGAACAACGGGAACATTCTCCAACTTTTCCACATCTTTATTTGTGTCTATCACACAAGCCAAATAACCACAACAACCCTTCTTCAAAAGTTTTCTTGCTTGTAAAGCTGAGATAAGCCTCGGAAAGGTAACCTTACAACTACCCGAGAAAGAGAATTTAACTTGATTTGGAGGTCGAAAAATAACCTTTTTCGCATAACAATCAACAGTGGCATGATACGTTGATAACCAATCCATTCCTAGGATAACATCAAAATCCCGTATATTTAATTCCACAAGATCAACAGACATCTCGACATCATCAATCCGGAGCAGACATCTCTTGAACACACGATTAGCAATCAAAAAGTCACCATTAGGAGTATCCACGCGCAATTCACAATCAAGAGACTTATGCGGTATATCAAGTTTCTTAGCAAATTCCATGGAAACAAAAGAATGCGTGGCACCAAGATCAAATAAGGTGTAAGCATATTGTGAGGCAATAGAAACATCACCTGCAACAACTACATTAGACACCGCTGCATCCTCCTCTGTCATTGCAAAGACCTTCCCAGTTGCCCTTTGTCTTTGCTGATTTTCCTGTGGCTTGACAACTGGAGGTGCATTCTTCTGCATAGGGCAAGTGCGTGCTAGGTGTCCAGGTCGCCCACTTACAAAACATATTCTGTTATCTACTGAAACATTCCTCTGCATAGGATAATTTTGTCGTATATGTCCTGCATTTCCACAAAAAAAGCAAACTCCAGTCTTCTAGTAACACTGATCACCATGAAGTTTCCCACAAGTAGCACAAAGCTCATGAATAACTCGGCTCTTCGCCTTTTCAAGCCTGCTAAAGCCTCTTTGCTTGATACCGCCACCTATGCGGCTTTCTTAAAAGTTTCCAACCTTGTGCTTCTTTTGTGGAGGAGCACCCAGGATGCCGCTCTGCAAGATCTCCTGCTCAATCCTGATCGCTCGTTCAAGCACGTCCCCATAAGTTGTCAATAGGAGGGATGCGAGTTCGAAACGAATCTCGGGTCGTAATCCTCTTTGAAAGTGCTCAGCTTTTTCCTTCTCATCGGCCATAAAACTTCCCGCAAATCTACTCATTTGATTGAAACGACCTGCATAATCCAAAACAGTAGAGTCACCTTGTGATATTTGCAGAAAATCGCTTTTCATCTTCGATTGAAAAGACTTGGGAAGAAATGGGCGTTGAAAGCTGCCTTGAAGTCCCTCCAATGGATAGTCGCATCCTCGTCCCCGAAAGTGGTCTTTAATCCCTCCCACCAGTACTCGGCTTCACCCTCCAGATACTGAGTTGCAAAGTCGACCTTCTTATCCTCGGAAACTTGTTCAACTTTAAAAATTCCTTCTATTTTCCTAATCCAAGATCTACCAAAAGAGGATCGGACTTGCCATCATAGGAGGGTGGCTTCGCTTTTCTGAACTGAGCAAAGGTGCAGCCTTGGTTATTCGCACGTTCAGCAACTCTAGATACATCAGTCTAGGTCCCTGATCGCTGGCTTTCTTGTCTTGTGCCCCGCGAGTCAACTCTTGAATCCTCTTGTCTTCTTGTCGCAGGCCAGCCTCTAATACCTCAAGGCACATCTCTGAAATCTCTACGAG
This sequence comes from Psidium friedrichsthalianum, assembly GCA_019149425.1. Classification (NCBI taxonomy): domain Eukaryota; kingdom Viridiplantae; phylum Streptophyta; class Magnoliopsida; order Myrtales; family Myrtaceae; genus Psidium; species Psidium friedrichsthalianum. The sequence goes on along the minus strand of JAGVVM010015973.1, from coordinate 17,561 downwards.
GCGAGACAGGTGGTTCTGAGTCGAAACTCATAACTACCTTAAGTCACAAATAGATCATAACCTTAGTATCTAAAAAGATAACACGATAAAATCTATCACACAATCTCACAATGTCTCATATCTATATCTAAAAATAATAATCTATGCTCTGATACCAACAAATGTCACACCCAGATCCTTCAAGAAAACGAGCATGACACGGCCGCCCTTTTCAATCAAAGGACGCAGCCTCAAATGGAAATCGAGCAACAACCTGATATTCAAATATATATTTCTCCATGTATATTTTATAAAAAGGTCACATATTCACAATCTTCAGAGCTCATCTATCAGATAAAAGATATATACGCATATCTTTTTCATATCTAGCTTGAAAACTCACCAACTATATATAACTTTTCAAAAAAAAAAAACCATGCACCCAACTATCTCAAAAAGTCCCGCGGCTAACGTTCGCTCAATCCTATTTGCGACCTGTCGATGTACCTGAAAGACATTTGAAATAAAAGGGTGAGCAACCACAGCTCAGTGAGAAGTACAATCTCTTCTAAGCGGATCGAGAAACTACTATGCATTTATCAAGTAAATCAAATATCAATTCAGAATAACAACAAACCATCAATAGTTCAATCCATTGATTAATCTCATTAAATAAGCTTTCGATGGTCTATCCATTGAATAATCTTGTACTCATCCCCAACTATGGTCACATTTAACGCCGTGACAAGGCGATCAAGTTTACCCCTCTTGGTTAGGTCTACGACCTATTTTAGCCGGTGGTTCGGCTCAATGACGTCTTTATAGTATGCATATTACCCCACCTCAGTGGGTTCTAATCATAGGGACATGAGCATCAATCACAATACCAAATCCAGAAAATCGTAACAATTCAGTTCCATAAATCAAATCCAGGAAATCACAACAATTCATATTCATAAGCCGAATCCATGACTTTCCTCAAAACATATTCCTCAAAACGGCATTTCGGTCTCAATATAAACCATTATTCAACAATCCAATGAGTAGTAATAGCTCGATCCTGTTTTATGCAAGAATAATGCTTCGAAACATTACCTTTCTTTACCTTTTCAAGAAAATGAAATCATAATACGCGTATCCATCTTTAAAGCATAAATTTTTATAAATCCTTAGCAGAGAATGTACAACTCACCCTAAAACGCCGAAATCCAACGCATAACTCGAACCGCAAAGCCTGAAATCCTAATAAATTAATAGAAAACGACATTAAAAACTGTAAAAATACTCCACTAACGGAAGACTTGACTAAACGACACATAAACGTCTATAACTCGACACCTACGGGAAAAAAAAACTACTAATCGCGCATTGGACAACCTACGCGCTTAACTTCAAAAATTTCGTTCGGACAAACCGTAACTCCGATTCACGGACCGTCAAAAGCATTAGCTCCGTAACACCCTTAAGTTCATTTCCTACAATATTCGCAGCTAAGCGACATCAAAATCAGGCCTTACGACATTAAAAACCCCAAAACTCGGATTTTCCAGCCCTATTTGCGAAAACCATTTTCATTTTATCCAAACGAACTCCGATTAATGCAATCTTGTAGTCCAAAAGAGGCTCATTCGATATACTACAAAAGTCTTAACATGGTCAACCTCAAATAACAACAAAAAATGAAGATATCAGATCTTGAAGTACATTGTTCGCGCGGGTGTACTGTAGCACCAGAATTAAAAATCTTGTTTCAGGCAAATCATAAGTCCAAATTGAGTTCTGTAAAGTCCCATGGTTCCACAACACCCTAATTCATCATTTTCCCAAAGAATCTCAGCTCAACGACTCAAAAATCTGACTTTCCAACTTAGTTTTTCTATAAATCCGAACTTGAACCCTAATAACGGAAAACGTTCTAATTAGTCGAATAAAGAGGATGAGCACTTACCTAGCCTTGCGACACGTAGTGAGACAAGCTTGATGAGGCATCCGTGGCGGTTAGTGCGCGCACGTGCGCTATTTCTTTCATCTCTCTCTTTTTCCTCTCTTCTTTCTCTTTTCCTTTCTTCCCTTTCTCTCTTTCTCTTCTTTCCTTTTCCTTCCAGCGAAGGAAGTCTCCCGAAGCCCACTTTTCTTTTCTGCTTTTGTTGACTTTTTTTTTGTGGATCCCATCACTTTGTTGACCTAGTCAAAAAAACTCAAATATTACAAAAAGACATATGAAAGGATTCATGTCCATGCAAGACACGGGTAAAATGAAATGATAATCTCTTCTCCATGTATATATGAGCCCCAACCAAAATAGTTTTTTCTTCCTGGGTTGTTACGAAGATTAATAGCTTATTTGTATAGTTTATGAGGATTCCTTAGTAAGATCCCATTAGGATTTAAGTTCCTAGTACTTGAGCTTTAAGTACAGTCAAGATTTTAGAGGAATTTGGTTATTTATAGTCTTCGATTTAATAAAGGGCTCAGCCTTTCTTGTCTTATAATGTTCCAATCTCCATTTTAAAGTGAAGCATCTAAGCTAGGCCATAGAAATGATGCAAGTTGGCGATATTTGAGCCTTAGGGTGCGTAACAAAAATATTTTCTATGGAAATCCATTTGAAGAAACTTGTTAGTATTCAATTGTTTAGTGATTTAGGGGAAGTGATTTCCTTCTTGTTAGAAAGGAAAGTCATTTTTCTCCTATATAAGATTATTGTTTTCAATCCACATGAAAAATGTTTGCCATATATCGCTTCGTTTTCTGTTATCCAAATGCTAGAACGTCGGAAATTTTTCCGAAACACTTTTCCTTCAAACAAACCCTTAGATGAATTTAGTGTGGTAAATTTACCTATTTTAATTTGTAGAGTCCTTGTGACCAAAAAAAATTGTAGAGTCCTAGTTATGAATTCCACTTCTATGTTACGAGAACTCCAAATTTATGTTGACATGATGAGTCATTGGCTTATTATTATTATTTTTTACAGAAATATTGTATGTTCTAGTTTATGTTTTGACCAGTAAAACGTGCAGAGAAATCATCAACTCATTCTTCACAATATACCACTTTCAGAGCAATCAAAATGAACTAAAATATTAGACTGATATTCCTGTATATCAGAAAACGTAAAGACTGGAACGATAGTTAAGAATAGAACAGAAAAGAGAATTGAGAACTTCTGTATATTTCGATGTTCCTAATGAATAGTAAATAGAGCCTATTTATAGGCTTTATTAGAAAACCAAATAAGGTGTTAAGATAAACAAATATCAAACATAATTAATCAAGCGTATATATTATCGAAGGAGATATATGCATAATCTTCGTTGAATCAATTAAATATCCTAATTTTGCTAAAATCCCTCCTGAAATGGCAAGTGAGTTGAAACAAATCAACTTCAATTTGAAATTTAATCGAGTCCAATAAGTCTTCAATTGCCAGAATCTTCGATCTCCAAGAAATTAGAAAGCCGAAATGGCCGAAATTGCACTAGTCAATATTGGGCATGATGGACGTGTAGCACGCATGAAGGTGGGGGCATGTGTGGTGGCTCTAGGTTTCCGTTGATGATGATATTTCGATATGTTGATTGTCTGACAATAGTGAGTCTAGTGGTGGTGTCAGATTCTCGAATGACATGCAAAACGTTGAGAATTCAAGGCGAAACAGCAAGTGGCTGATATGGCTAGCTTGCCAAATAGTAATTGAGTGACACAGCTTGTATACTAGAATTGTAACATCAAGTGGCCTATACGGCTGGCTTGTAAAAATAGTTACTAAGCGATGTGGCCTATGCAGTTGGCAACAAAAGAAGAGCCAACTCCGTGAAAAAGGCTTGACAAGTTGACATATTGCTGACATCATAACATAATCACCGTGGGCTTACTCAAACAAAAATGAAGCACTTGATGAAAACTATCAAGTGGTGGGGATGGATTGATTTTGCTATGGGTGCATGGGGTGCACCGGGCATGAGTGCACCCCATGCACTAAGGCTACCTTAGCAAAGGAGACTCTTTTACCAAGTTAATAATAGAGCAAAACTTACCTTATCACAGGTTCCGGGTAGGTTCCACTTGGAATTTGGAACCTACTCGCTAGTACAGGTTTCTTATTTTTCGGAACCTAGAACTTACCCTGCATACCTTAGAACCTAAAACTTACCTTATCACAGGTTCCGGATCCAACTCCAGGGTATCCGGGAACTTGCCAATATGACTTCCATTGCATCAAAACAAAAGACATTCATATAGACAATTTCATTAAGATAGAGACAGAACAATGAAAGCATGAATGCAGGCACAAACAATCTTATACATCATAACAACCCACTAAGTTATATTGCCACCCAAGTCCCAGACCAAAATCCCATTGATCGAAATGTAACAATTCTAAGCGCAAAAATTAAACATAAAAAGGACAAGCTCAAAAGTAAAATCAGTAGTGCCTCAAAACATGTCTCTCTTCATAGACTCTGGACAAATCACCTCCTCCTTCGCCATCTCCATATCCCAGAAAGCCTAAGTTAAAGTTTAAAAATAACGCTTCCAATTCCGGTTAGGTTTCATAGAGAACCGGGAACCGAAATCAGAACCGGCGGTTCCTCAAAATCTGAAACCAGAAGTGGACCCTAGTTTCCTAGAATTTGGAACCGGATCGAGAACCGCAGGTTCGGTTCCCCGGTTCTCTATTCTACCCTGGAACCATGCTCACCCCTAGTACATAATAAAGAGAACATGGAGCCTATTCATAGGTTTTGTCAGAAGAGTAAAGAAGGTAATAAGATAAACATAATATGAAGTGTTATCAATCAAGATAAGTACTATCAAAGAAGATATATGCATAATCCTAAAAGATATATTGATTTAGACTAAATATCCTAATATTGCTAACATCCCCCTCAAACGCAAGGTGCATTGAAACAAATCAACTTGAGTTTGAAAAATAATTTGAACAATGTCCAATAAATCTTTGATCACCATGAAATCAGATATCATAAATAGTCAAAACCCTAATTGCATAATGTCGAGCATGATGGATCCATGGCACGACGACACATAGGGTACTTGTGGTGGCTTCGAGCTTTTGTCGATGATGAGATTTCAATATGTTAATTGTCTAATGACAGCGAGTCTAGTGGTGGGCTCAACTTCTCAAATGACACACAAAACGTTAAGTACCATGGGGGAAGTAACTAGTGGCCCATGCAGCGGGCTTACAAAATAGTAACAAAACAACATGACCTATACTACTAGCATCATAGCATCAAGTAGCCTATATAGCTGGCTTGGGAAAATAGTTACTAGGCGATGAGACCTGTCTAACTAGCATCAAAGCCACCTTTGTGAAAAGGCTCAACAAGGTGATGTGTCACCAATATTGTAACATGACCATCGTGGCGCTTACTCAAAAAAAAAATGAAGCACTTTGATAGGCGGGGATGGATTTATTTTGCTATGAGTACATGAGGTGCACCCAGTGCAAGAGGGTTGCCTTGATACCAAGTTAAGAATAGAGCAAAAAAGAGAATTGAGAATTTCTATATATTTCGATGTACATAATGAAGAGTACATGAAGCCTATTTATACATTTTATTACAAGAATAAATAAGGTAATAAGATAAACGTAATTTGAAATATAATCAATCAATGATATGCTCTATCAAAGGAGATATATGCATAACCTTGAAAGATATGCTGAATCAACTAAATATCTTAATATTGCTAACATCTCCCTCACACGCAAGTTGAGTGGAAACGAATCAAATTGAGTTTAAAAAATAATCCGAATAGTGTCCAATAAAAATTCAATCAACATTAAGTCAAATAAGAAAAATGGTCGAAATCTGCATTGCACAACATCAGGCATGATGTATATGTGGCATACCTACATGTGGGGTACCACTGTTGATGATGACATTTCAATATGATGATTGTCTAAAGGCGACGAGTCTAGCGATAGTGCTAACATCTTGAACAACAAGCAAAACGTCAAAATCGAAGGAGAAACAATAAGCAGAGGATGTGATTGGCTTGCGAAACAATAACTGCGCAACGCGATCTATACGGTTGGCGTCATAGTATCAAGTTATCTATATGGCTAGGTTGGGAGAATATTACTAAGTGATGTAGCCTGTGCGGCTAGCATCGAAAGAAGTGCCACCTCCGTAAAAAAGGCTCGACAAGGCGACGTGTTTGAGATCGTAACACAACCACCGTAGCGCTTACTCAGACAAGAATGAAGCACTCTGATGAACACTATCAAAAGGTAGGGATGGATTTATTTTGCAATGGGTGCATGAAGTGCATCGATGCACTAAGATTGCCACAAGAAAGGAGGCTCTGATACTAAGTTAAAAATAGAGCTAAACATAAAATTGTGAATTTCTTTATATTTTTCCATACAAAATGAAGAGTATATGGAGCTTATAAATAGGCTTTATTGGAAGACTAAATAAGGTAATCAAATAAACATAATATTAATATAATCAATCAAGGATATGCATTATCAAAGAAGATGTATGTATAATCCTGAAAGACACGTTGAATCAACTAAATATCATAATATTGCTAACAATGGTAATGGAGCCTGTAGAGTAATTTCGACGACTAAAAGGATAACACATGCACTTAAATTCTAATTCCTTCTTTACCTACTTCAAAAGATAGGTTGATTGGGAATGGTCCCTAATCAACAGTTTTTAGGCGAAACGAAGGTATGGCCACTAGATGCTTAGCTCAAGAGGTCATAAGATCGAACTCTTCGCTCATATTGAGGTCAAACGGTGACATACCATTCGGAAGCTCCCAATCAACGCAATGCGCAAGTTGTGCCAATACCATCTGGATCACAGTTAGACCAATTGCATCCTGGGACATCCTCTACGACCAGATCCAAATGGCACAAGCTGAAAGTCATGTCCCCGAACGTTAACACTTGACCCTTCAAACCTCTCCGGCATTAACTTCTCGGGGTCACCCCAAATGTGGGGATCTCTCCCAATTGCCCATGCATTCACAATGACCCTAGACTTGCGCGGTATGTGGAAGCTGCTGATCCTCGTCCTGACTCATGCGGAAGAAGTCACGAGGATGTAGCAGGAGGGTCTCTTTAACGACCATGTCTAGGTAATCCAAGCTCTCTATGTCTGATTCCTCCACTATTCTATTCATGCCCACAACTTTCTTTAGTTCATGCTGAAGTTTCTTCATCACTTGTGGATGTCTTAATGAGCTCGGACAGTGCCCACTCTAATGCTGTAGCCGAAGTGTCCATGGAAGCCGCCAACATATCCTTCATACATAAATTAATCCTGTGATCCAGATGGTATTGGCACAACTTGCGCATTGCGTTGATTGGGAGCTTCCGAATGGTATGTCACCGTTTGACCTCAATATGAGCGAAGAGTTCGATCTTATGACCTCTTGAGCTAAGCATCTAGTGGCCATACCTTCGTTTCGCCTAAAAACTGTTGATTAGGGACCATTCCCAATCAACCTATCTTTTGAAGTAGGTAAAGAAGGAATTAGAATTTAAGTGCATGGTGTTATCCTTTTAGTCGTCGAAATTACTCTACAGGCTCCATTACCATTGTTAGCAATATTATGATATTTAGTTGATTCAACGTGTCTTTCAGGATTATACATACATCTTCTTTGATAATGCATATCCTTGATTGATTATATTAATATTATGTTTATTTGATTACCTTATTTAGTCTTCCAATAAAGCCTATTTATAAGCTCCATATACTCTTCATTTTGTATGGAAAAATATAAAGAAATTCACAATTTTATGTTTAGCTCTATTTTTAACTTAGTATCAGAGCCTCCTTTCTTGTGGCAATCTTAGTGCATCGATGCACTTCATGCACCCATTGCAAAATAAATCCATCCCTACCTTTTGATAGTGTTCATCAGAGTGCTTCATTCTTGTCTGAGTAAGCGCTACGGTGGTTGTGTTACGATCTCAAACACGTCGCCTTGTCGAGCCTTTTTTACGGAGGTGGCACTTCTTTCGATGCTAGCCGCACAGGCTACATCACTTAGTAATATTCTCCCAACCTAGCCATATAGATAACTTGATACTATGACGCCAACCGTATAGATCGCGTTGCGCAGTTATTGTTTCGCAAGCCAATCACATCCTCTGCTTATTGTTTCTCCTTCGATTTTTGACGTTTTGCTTGTTGTTCAAGATGTTAGCACTATCGCTAGACTCGTCGCCTTTAGACAATCATCATATTGAAATGTCATCATCAACAGTGGTACCCCACATGTAGGTATGCCACATATACATCATGCCTGATGTTGTGCAATGCAGATTTCGACCATTTTTCTTATTTGACTTAATGTTGATTGAATTTTTATTGGACACTATTCGGATTATTTTTAAACTCAATTTGATTCGTTTCCACTCAACTTGCGTGTGAGGGAGATGTTAGCAATATTAAGATATTTAGTTGATTCAGCATATCTTTCAAGGTTATGCATATATCTCCTTTGATAGAGCATATCATTGATTGATTATATTTCAAATTACGTTTATCTTATTACCTTATTTATTCTTGTAATAAATGTATAAATAGGCTTCATGTACTCTTCATTATGTACATCGAAATATATAGAAATTCTCAATTCTCTTTTTTGCTCTATTCTTAACTTGGTATCAAGGCAACCCTCTTGCACTGGGTGCACCTCATGTACTCATAGCAAAATAAATCCATCCCCGCCTATCAAAGTGCTTCATTTTTTTTTTGAGTAAGCGCCACGATGGTCATGTTACAATATTGGTGACACATCACCTTGTTGAGCCTTTTCACAAAGGTGGCTTTGATGCTAGTTAGACAGGTCTCATCGCCTAGTAACTATTTTCCCAAGCCAGCTATATAGGCTACTTGATGCTATGATGCTAGTAGTATAGGTCATGTTGTTTTGTTACTATTTTGTAAGCCCGCTGCATGGGCCACTAGTTACTTCCCCCATGGTACTTAACGTTTTGTGTGTCATTTGAGAAGTTGAGCCCACCACTAGACTCGCTGTCATTAGACAATTAACATATTGAAATCTCATCATCGACAAAAGCTCGAAGCCACCACAAGTACCCTATGTGTCGTCGTGCCATGGATCCATCATGCTCGACATTATGCAATTAGGGTTTTGACTATTTATGATATCTGATTTCATGGTGATCAAAGATTTATTGGACATTGTTCAAATTATTTTTCAAACTCAAGTTGATTTGTTTCAATGCACCTTGCGTTTGAGGGGGATGTTAGCAATATTAGGATATTTAGTCTAAATCAATATATCTTTTAGGATTATGCATATATCTTCTTTGATAGTACTTATCTTGATTGATAACACTTCATATTATGTTTATCTTATTACCTTCTTTACTCTTCTGACAAAACCTATGAATAGGCTCCATGTTCTCTTTATTATGTACTAGGGGTGAGCATGGTTCCAGGGTAGAATAGAGAACCGGGGAACCGAACCTGCGGTTCTCGATCCGGTTCCAAATTCTAGGAAACTAGGGTCCACTTCTGGTTTCAGATTTTGAGGAACCGCCGGTTCTGATTTCGGTTCCCGGTTCTCTATGAAACCTAACCGGAATTGGAAGCGTTATTTTTAAACTTTAACTTAGGCTTTCTGGGATATGGAGATGGCGAAGGAGGAGGTGATTTGTCCAGAGTCTATGAAGAGAGACATGTTTTGAGGCACTACTGATTTTACTTTTGAGCTTGTCCTTTTTATGTTTAATTTTTGCGCTTAGAATTGTTACATTTCGATCAATGGGATTTTGGTCTGGGACTTGGGTGGCAATATAACTTAGTGGGTTGTTATGATGTATAAGATTGTTTGTGCCTGCATTCATGCTTTCATTGTTCTGTCTCTATCTTAATGAAATTGTCTATATGAATGTCTTTTGTTTTGATGCAATGGAAGTCATATTGGCAAGTTCCCGGATACCCTGGAGTTGGATCCGGAACCTGTGATAAGGTAAGTTTTAGGTTCTAAGGTATGCATGGTAAGTTCTAGGTTCCGAAAAATAAGAAACCTGTACTAGCGAGTAGGTTCCAAATTCCAAGTGGAACCTACCCGGAACCTGTGATAAGGTAAGTTTTGCTCTATTATTAACTTGGTAAAAGAGTCTCCTTTGCTAAGGTAGCCTTAGTGCATGGGGTGCACTCATGCCCGGTGCACCCCATGCACCCATAGCAAAATCAATCCATCCCCACCACTTGATAGTTTTCATCAAGTGCTTCATTTTTGTTTGAGTAAGCCCACGGTGATTATGTTATGATGTCAGCAATATGTCAACTTGTCAAGCCTTTTTCACGGAGTTGGCTCTTCTTTTGTTGCCAACTGCATAGGCCACATCGCTTAGTAACTATTTTTACAAGCCAGCCGTATAGGCCACTTGATGTTACAATTCTAGTATACAAGCTGTGTCACTCAATTACTATTTGGCAAGCTAGCCATATCAGCCACTTGCTGTTTCGCCTTGAATTCTCAACGTTTTGCATGTCATTCGAGAATCTGACACCACCACTAGACTCACTATTGTCAGACAATCAACATATCGAAATATCATCATCAACGGAAACCTAGAGCCACCACACATGCCCCCACCTTCATGCGTGCTACACGTCCATCATGCCCAATATTGACTAGTGCAATTTCGGCCATTTCGGCTTTCTAATTTCTTGGAGATCGAAGATTCTGGCAATTGAAGACTTATTGGACTCGATTAAATTTCAAATTGAAGTTGATTTGTTTCAACTCACTTGCCATTTCAGGAGGGATTTTAGCAAAATTAGGATATTTAATTGATTCAACGAAGATTATGCATATATCTCCTTCGATAATATATACGCTTGATTAATTATGTTTGATATTTGTTTATCTTAACACCTTATTTGGTTTTCTAATAAAGCCTATAAATAGGCTCTATTTACTATTCATTAGGAACATCGAAATATACAGAAGTTCTCATTCTCTTTTCTGTTCTATTCTTAACTATCGTTCCAGTCTTTACGTTTTCTGATATACAGGAATATCAGTCTAATATTTTAGTTCATTTTGATTGCTCTGAAAGTGGTATATTGTGAAGAATGAGTTGATGATTTCTCTGCACGTTTTACTGGTCAAAACATAAACTAGAACATACAATATTTCTGTAAAAAATAATAATAATAAGCCAATGACTCATCATGTCAACATAAATTTGGAGTTCTCGTAACATAGAAGTGGAATTCATAACTAGGACTCTACAATTTTTTTTTGGTCACAAGGACTCTACAAATTAAAATAGGTAAATTTACCACACTAAATTCATCTAAGGGTTTGTTTGAAGGAAAAGTGTTTCGGAAAATTTCCGACGTTCTAGCATTTGGATAACAGAAAACGAAGCGATATATGGCAAACATTTTTCATGTGGATTGAAAACTATAATCTTATATAGGAGAAAAATGACTTTCCTTTCTAACAAGAAGGAAATCACTTCCCCTAAATCACTAAACAATTGAATACTAACAAGTTTCTTCAAATGGATTTCCATAGAAAATATTTTTGTTACGCACCCTAAGGCTCAAATATCGCCAACTTGCATCATTTCTATGGCCTAGCTTAGATGCTTCACTTTAAAATGGAGATTGGAACATTATAAGACAAGAAAGGCTGAGCCCTTTATTAAATCGAAGACTATAAATAACCAAATTCCTCTAAAATCTTGACTGTACTTAAAGCTCAAGTACTAGGAACTTAAATCCTAATGGGATCTTACTAAGGAATCCTCATAAACTATACAAATAAGCTATTAATCTTCGTAACAACCCAGGAAGAAAAAACTATTTTGGTTGGGGCTCATATATACATGGAGAAGAGATTATCATTTCATTTTACCCGTGTCTTGCATGGACATGAATCCTTTCATATGTCTTTTTGTAATATTTGAGTTTTTTTGACTAGGTCAACAAAGTGATGGGATCCACAAAAAAAAGTCAACAAAAGCAGAAAAGAAAAGTGGGCTTCGGGAGACTTCCTTCGCTGGAAGGAAAAGGAAAGAAGAGAAAGAGAGAAAGGGAAGAAAGGAAAAGAGAAAGAAGAGAGGAAAAAGAGAGAGATGAAAGAAATAGCGCACGTGCGCGCACTAACCGCCACGGATGCCTCATCAAGCTTGTCTCACTACGTGTCGCAAGGCTAGGTAAGTGCTCATCCTCTTTATTCGACTAATTAGAACGTTTTCCGTTATTAGGGTTCAAGTTCGGATTTATAGAAAAACTAAGTTGGAAAGTCAGATTTTTGAGTCGTTGAGCTGAGATTCTTTGGGAAAATGATGAATTAGGGTGTTGTGGAACCATGGGACTTTACAGAACTCAATTTGGACTTATGATTTGCCTGAAACAAGATTTTTAATTCTGGTGCTACAGTACACCCGCGCGAACAATGTACTTCAAGATCTGATATCTTCATTTTTTGTTGTTATTTGAGGTTGACCATGTTAAGACTTTTGTAGTATATCGAATGAGCCTCTTTTGGACTACAAGATTGCATTAATCGGAGTTCGTTTGGATAAAATGAAAATGGTTTTCGCAAATAGGGCTGGAAAATCCGAGTTTTGGGGTTTTTAATGTCGTAAGGCCTGATTTTGATGTCGCTTAGCTGCGAATATTGTAGGAAATGAACTTAAGGTGTTACGGAGCTAATGCTTTTGACGGTCCGTGAATCGGAGTTACGGTTTGTCCGAACGAAATTTTTGAAGTTAAGCGCGTAGGTTGTCCAATGCGCGATTAGTAGTTTTTTTTTTCCCGTAGGTGTCGAGTTATAGACGTTTATGTGTCGTTTAGTCAAGTCTTCCGTTAGTGGAGTATTTTTACAGTTTTTAATGTCGTTTTCTATTAATTTATTAGGATTTCAGGCTTTGCGGTTCGAGTTATGCGTTGGATTTCGGCGTTTTAGGGTGAGTTGTACATTCTCTGCTAAGGATTTATAAAAATTTATGCTTTAAAGATGGATACGCGTATTATGATTTCATTTTCTTGAAAAGGTAAAGAAAGGTAATGTTTCGAAGCATTATTCTTGCATAAAACAGGATCGAGCTATTACTACTCATTGGATTGTTGAATAATGGTTTATATTGAGACCGAAATGCCGTTTTGAGGAATATGTTTTGAGGAAAGTCATGGATTCGGCTTATGAATATGAATTGTTGTGATTTCCTGGATTTGATTTATGGAACTGAATTGTTACGATTTTCTGGATTTGGTATTGTGATTGATGCTCATGTCCCTATGATTAGAACCCACTGAGGTGGGGTAATATGCATACTATAAAGACGTCATTGAGCCGAACCACCGGCTAAAATAGGTCGTAGACCTAACCAAGAGGGGTAAACTTGATCGCCTTGTCACGGCGTTAAATGTGACCATAGTTGGGGATGAGTACAAGATTATTCAATGGATAGACCATCGAAAGCTTATTTAATGAGATTAATCAATGGATTGAACTATTGATGGTTTGTTGTTATTCTGAATTGATATTTGATTTACTTGATAAATGCATAGTAGTTTCTCGATCCGCTTAGAAGAGATTGTACTTCTCACTGAGCTGTGGTTGCTCACCCTTTTATTTCAAATGTCTTTCAGGTACATCGACAGGTCGCAAATAGGATTGAGCGAACGTTAGCCGCGGGACTTTTTGAGATAGTTGGGTGCATGGTTTTTTTTTTTTGAAAAGTTATATATAGTTGGTGAGTTTTCAAGCTAGATATGAAAAAGATATGCGTATATATCTTTTATCTGATAGATGAGCTCTGAAGATTGTGAATATGTGACCTTTTTATAAAATATACATGGAGAAATATATATTTGAATATCAGGTTGTTGCTCGATTTCCATTTGAGGCTGCGTCCTTTGATTGAAAAGGGCGGCCGTGTCATGCTCGTTTTCTTGAAGGATCTGGGTGTGACATTTGTTGGTATCAGAGCATAGATTATTATTTTTAGATATAGATATGAGACATTGTGAGATTGTGTGATAGATTTTATCGTGTTATCTTTTTAGATACTAAGGTTATGATCTATTTGTGACTTAAGGTAGTTATGAGTTTCGACTCAGAACCACCTGTCTCGCCTCGTAGAGATTTCAGAGATGTGCCTTGAGGTATTAGAGGCTGGCCTGCGACAAGAAGACAAGAGGATTCAAGAGTTGACTCGCGGGGCACAAGACAAGAAAGCCAGCGATCAGGGACCTAGACTGATGTATCTAGAGTTGCTGAACGTGCGAATAACCAAGGCTGCACCTTTGCTCAGTTCAGAAAAGCGAAGCCACCCTCCTATGATGGCAAGTCCGATCCTCTTTTGGTAGATCTTGGATTAGGAAAATAGAAGGAATTTTTAAAGTTGAACAAGTTTCCGAGGATAAGAAGGTCGACTTTGCAACTTAGTATCTGGAGGGTGAAGCCGAGTACTGGTGGGAGGGATTAAAGACCACTTTCGGGGACGAGGATGCGACTATCCATTGGAGGGACTTCAAGGCAGCTTTCAACGCCCATTTCTTCCCAAAGTCTTTTCAATCGAAGATGAAAAGCGATTTTCTGCAAATATCACAAGGTGACTCTACTGTTTTGGATTATGCAGGTCGTTTCAATCAAATGAGTAGATTTGCGGGAAGTTTTATGGCCGATGAGAAGGAAAAAGCTGAGCACTTTCAAAGAGGATTACGACCCGAGATTCGTTTCGAACTCGCATCCCTCCTATTGACAACTTATGGGGACGTGCTTGAACGAGCGATCAGGATTGAGCAGGAGATCTTGCAGAGCGGCATCCTGGGTGCTCCTCCACAAAAGAAGCACAAGGTTGGAAACTTTTAAGAAAGCCGCATAGGTGGCGGTATCAAGCAAAGAGGCTTTAGCAGGCTTGAAAAGGCGAAGAGCCGAGTTATTCATGAGCTTTGTGCTACTTGTGGGAAACTTCATGGTGATCAGTGTTACTAGAAGACTGGAGTTTGCTTTTTTTGTGGAAATGCAGGACATATACGACAAAATTATCCTATGCAGAGGAATGTTTCAGTAGATAACAGAATATGTTTTGTAAGTGGGCGACCTGGACACCTAGCACGCACTTGCCCTATGCAGAAGAATGCACCTCCAGTTGTCAAGCCACAGGAAAATCAGCAAAGACAAAGGGCAACTGGGAAGGTCTTTGCAATGACAGAGGAGGATGCAGCGGTGTCTAATGTAGTTGTTGCAGGTGATGTTTCTATTGCCTCACAATATGCTTACACCTTATTTGATCTTGGTGCCACGCATTCTTTTGTTTCCATGGAATTTGCTAAGAAACTTGATATACCGCATAAGTCTCTTGATTGTGAATTGCGCGTGGATACTCCTAATGGTGACTTTTTGATTGCTAATCGTGTGTTCAAGAGATGTCTGCTCCGGATTGATGATGTCGAGATGTCTGTTGATCTTGTGGAATTTAATATACGGGATTTTGATGTTATCCTAGGAATGGATTGGTTATCAACGTATCATGCCACTGTTGATTGTTATGCGAAAAAGGTTATTTTTCGACCTCCAAATCAAGTTAAATTCTCTTTCTCGGGTAGTTGTAAGGTTACCTTTCCGAGGGCTTATTCTCAGCTTACAAGCAAGAAAACTTTTTGAAGAAGGGGTGTTGGGTTATTTGGTCTTGTGTGATAGACAACAAATAAAGATGTGGGAAAAAAGTTGGAGGAGGAGAGAAGAATGAGAAGAATGTTCCCGTTCAGGAAAAAAAAAAAAACGTTGGGAGAATGTTTCACGTTTTTGTTCGGACTTTTCAGATGGTATTTCTGAAGGACTTATTTGGTTTACCTCACTGCTTAGGAGAGATTCGACTTTGCCATTGATCTTTGATACCTGGACAGAGTACCCATTTCTTAAAAGCCACCGTTATTCGGATGGCACCGGGGCTATAATTTTTTTTTTTATTATTTTATTTTAATAAACTAAATAGTGAAAACATAGCTTGCCAAGAACTGCTCTCTCTTGGACAAGGGATTCATCCAAAGCCTAGATTTCACCTGGGGGGAGTAGAGCTCCTATATATTGTTCGGTAAAAAAAAGAAAGACGGGTATATGAGGCTATGCAATAATAGACTACTGAGAGCTGATAACGGGGTAACGATCAAAAACAAATAATCATTGCATCGGATTTTGTATATATTGACGATTAATATTATTATTATTATTATTTTTTTATTTGATCAACTTTTAGGAAGCTCAAAGTATTTTCTAAAATTGACCTTCCCGCTCTGGATATAATCTGAGATTTTTTTATTAAAGCTTAACGCAGAAGGATGAGATAGATATGAATGGGAGAGGGATGATGAGGAGTGTTGATGAGGCATATGGATGATGTTGCCATAATGAAGGACTGCTTTAGGAACTTAAAGACATTCATTAAACTCTTGGGAAGTTCGTGGATAAGATAAAGTAGGAAAGACTTAAAGAGAGTGAGAATAAGAAAAAGGGTAAGAAGGAGATTGTTGGGGAATATTTAGGATGTATAATCGAACAACAAACGGATTGTTGGGGTGGGAGGGGGTAAACATTCTAGGTACTTTTAACATAGTTCTTTTTTCTATTCACTCTCTTTATCTTTTCTTTTATTCTTATTTTTAAGTATAGTGCTAAAATCAAAATCTTTCACTTAAATTTTGAGTTCTCAATTTATTTATTTTTATTATTTTAATAATTAATTAATTTCCTTTACTTTAAATTTTTTTTTTTATATCAGAACATTAGTTATTCACTTTCTTTCAAAAAAAAGTTTTTATTTTTGTCTTTTTTTTATTTTTTTTTTTGCTTTTTTTGGTTATTAATTTGCTTTTTTTTGATGGGGATTTTTTGGTGTTATGAAAAGGAGTTTGTTTTGAGTAATTAAAATTCTAAGCTTTCTTTTTTGGGATGGAATAAAAAATTTTTTTTGTTTGTTTTGTTTTTTTTTTTGTTAAAATTTATTGTGGTTTTTGTGATTTTTTTGTGGTTTATTATATATAGACCTTGTACAAAGACTCCCCGAGGAACAGAAAGGAGATGGGAAAGGGGAAGAGGGGGAATAATAGTGAGGTGAGGGAGAGGGGAGAAAGGAGAGAGAGAGAAGAAAGAAGAATATTAAGAGGAAATTTTGAAGAAAGAGAAATTGAGGAGAAATAGATAAGTGGGAGAAAAAAGAGAAAAAAAGGAGGGGGAGAATGAAACATAAAAGAGAAGAAAAAAGGAAGAAAGAAAAGAAGAAAGAGGAATGGTATGGGACCTGTGAAAGGGACGGATCGATGAAGAGTAAGAAACGACGAAGAGATGACTTAAGAGTAATAAGAGGGGGAGAATGAAAGCTATAAAGCGGTGGTATATGAGAGGACGAGAGAAAGAGAGGGGGAAGAGAGAAAGGGTGGAGAGTAGGGGGGAGAATTGCGAATTTAAGCGTTTGTTTCCTGAGAGGGTAGGGTCGAAAAAACTAACCTTTTTCGCGGTCATTTAACAATCAAAGTGGCATGCAATATGACATGCATGTCGTTGGGCTGTAACCTTAAACTCCCATTCCT
>JAGVVM010015972.1:0-13717 GCA_019149425.1 Psidium friedrichsthalianum | reverse complement strand
CAACAATCGCTTATCATTATCTTGCACTCCTTTGGTACTTTTGAGCTTGATGCATCAATAATCTTTACCATTGATTTGCAACCATCAGCTGCCAACTCCTCCAAATGCTCTAACTCGTCAATTCCCTCGACAACCTGTAGGCTCTCGCAATTTTCAATTATTAAAACCCTCAAATTCTTCAAGTTTGACAAACCTTATCCTTTTCAATAAATGCACTCCCAAACACCAAACCTCTTCAATGATTCTAACGCTGAAACAAATTGAATCTCCTGTAGCTCTGGGTACAATGCCAGCTTGAGTACTTGAAGCGTCTTTAGGGAGCTTGAGACAAGGGACACTCTCCTCGAAACATCACTCAACTCAGGTACTTCGCCAATTTTGAGCTGGAATACCTCCCCACAGGCGCTCATCCATATCCCGCACTCCTTTGGTACTTGTGAGCTTGATGCATCGATAATCTTTCCCATTGATCTGCAACAATCAACTGACAACTTCTCCAAACGCTCTAACTCGTCAATTCCCTCGACAACTTGTAGGCTCTTGCAATTTTGAATTTTTAAACCCTTCAAATTCTTCAAGTTTGACAAACCTCCTAACCTTTTTAAAGAAATGCACTCTCGAACAACAAATTTTTTCAATGATTCCAACGCTGAAACAAATTGAATCTCCTGTAGCTCTGGGCATTCAACAGCTTGAGTTGTTGAAGCGTCTTTAGGGAGCTTGAGACAAGGGACACTTTCCTCGAACCATCCGTCAACTCGGTAGCTTGTAGCTCATTGCACTCTGCCTCCTCCGACAGACAAACCAACCTCCCCAAAGATCCACATCCATCAATACGTAAACATCTTCATCGATTCTAAGACACCGAGAAATTGAACTTCGACTAGCTTGTCGCAGCGAATCACATCAACTGCTCTCAGTTCTCTCGAACTTGATGGAATGGATATTCTTGTGATGAGTCCACAACTTGAGATAGTCAACTCTTCCAACCGAGGAAGCCCGTCGAGCTCTACTTGCTTCACTCGAGTGTTATTGAGCTTTAGAACCCTCAAATTTGACGGAAGTTGTTCCAGCATTTGCAAGTCTAGTCCATAGAGAGTGAGTTCTTCCAGCAGAGTAAGGGAAGCCCAATCAAGACGTTGCGTGGCGTTTGAAAGGCACAAGTCCATCTTCTTTAGTTGGATAGTCCCCACGAATCCACGGCAAGTCGCAAGGTAGAATTATATACGATTTTTCACGAATATCAAATTGATTAGAGCCATCGGATAAGAGCAATTCAACTAGATTAGTAAGGTTTGAGAGGTCAGGGACAGTCTGCAACGAGTCAGATGTCAGCCGTAGAGTGGTCAAACTTTCGGGGAGTCTCGGCAACTCTTGGATATGAGAAGGCAATGGGACCGGCTCATGGAGTTGATACTGCATTGTCTGCAATTCCCATATGCGTGTGCATGACATTTCGAGAGATGACAGGCTTTGTAGTGCACCAAGGAATCCGGTAATCTTGTAATGCTCGTCTCTGTTAAATCCAGCTTCGTCAACGACTTTATTTCGAAACTGAGTCGGGGAGTTCCCTCAATCCCCAGCAATTGTTAAAAGAGAGGTGCTGAAGATGCTTTAGTTCACCAATTTGTTCTGGCAATTTTTGGAGTGTCAAACAACTCGCAAAAGTCAAGTCGGTCAGCTTCTGCAGTTTCCCAATAGAGCAATCAATTTCCTCCAAAGGACTGCAATAATAAAAGTCAACTTCTCCAAAACGGAGTCTTTGGAAAACGTTGGTGTCCTATGTAGCGAATGAATCTGGTCAAGAGTGAGAGCCTTCAGTTTCTTTGCACCCTACAAAAGCCAATGGAACATCAGGATAGAGAATTGGATGTTCGTACGGGAAATAAATATGGATTTAGGCTCCCAACTCATATCGTTTGTCATTTGATCCTCACAACAAATGAGAAAATTAGACTGTAAATTCATTAAATTTGTCCTTGATTGAATGAGAAAATTAGATTGTAAATTCATTAAATTTTGTCCTTGATTGAATGAGAAAATTAGACCAAGGGGGATTCTAACATACCTCGACGAGGCTTATGACCGCATCTTCTCTCCACGCAGAGCCAGAAATTGCCATCACAACCACGTTTTCTGGATTAAAATTGGTTGCCGTAAAATGCGAATGATACGTGTAATGCAAATCGATAAATTTCAACTCGGAAAGACATCCTGTAAAGTCGCCTTCGCAAGTTATGTTACGCAACCGCAGCAGCCGAAGATATGGAAACCGTTCAATTTGCCTCGGAGTGACAGCTGTATGATTTTCGTCCAAATCCAGTGCTTGAACGCTTGTGTTGATCTGCGAATGACATTGAAGAATAGGAGCAGGAGTTTGTCAATTCCAACAAAATTTATGTCGTCCAAGAGAATAAAAAATGAAACAGAAGAGTGTAAGCAATTTTCAATTCAAATTCGGCCATACTTTACCTCTGTTGATCTTAATTTGCAAATGACGTCATCTCTAGCCCATAACCTGCTATGCTCTCGATTACTAAGTACTCTTCCAAGATCTCTAAATTGGTCGTGCATCCAAAACTCATTATTGTCTAAAACCTTTATCATGCACCTGTTTTGAGGACAAGAATAGCAGTCTCTGGGTAAAACCCACAATCTTTCCACATGTAGATTGGGTTAGTCTTATCATAACCAATGAAAAAGCATGCAATATCGAGAAATATCTGTTGTTGATCTGGTTTCAAGGCATCATAGGTAATCCTTAGCTTTCCGAAGACATTATCATCAGGCATATCTTTAGCTTCACTAGAGTCTCTTCCCATATTTTATCTCTCTGTTACTAAAAAGTAACCGGCCTATCACTTCAAGAGCTAAAGGTAGGCCACCCGTAGTAGAGACAATGCCTTCTGAAAGAGTGACGTAATCCGGTAGAGGAGAGTCGGCATTAAAGGCATGCCTACTAAAAATTTGAAGTGCGTCTTTATTGCTCAACCCCACCAATTCATATTCCTCAAACTTATATCCCCTGATATTCAGAACATTCTTGTCCCTAGTGGTAACGAGTATCCTAGTACCAGAGTGCAAAAACTTCACTTCGATTAGGTTTTGGATTTGGGTGATGTCATCGACATCATCCAAAACAATTAGTACCTTCTTGCTGCGAACTGTATCTCCAATCGCTTTGATCCCAGCATCAGTGTTAACAATGCCGCGAGCCCCTCTATAATTAGAGATATCAGACAATAATTGTTCTTGTAGCTCGATAAGCCCCCTTCGATTAAGCCCTTGTGGTTTTTTGCCCTTTCCTTCACATCATCAAGAAAGCTACAGTTTTTTCCAAAGTGAGGACATAATTGGTTGAAGATAACTTTGGCAAGTGTTGTTTTACCGATGCCGCCCATCCCGCAAATTCCAATAAGCCGCACATCCCCAGATTCCATGTCTAATAATTTGTTTATGTCTGCTATTCGATCCTCCATTCTGACTAAATCTTCGGTCACTCTTCTTTGTCTTGTCTGGAGCTTCCCCACAACCTCTTCAACAACCGAGTCGCTTAGATGCCCATCGCTGCCACAAAGTTGAACAGTTTGAATTGAGAAAAGGTAACAAATTCATTTCCTTGCCTGTTGACCGACCAGCTACTAAGTAATCGGCTGGGAACACGAGGTAAAACTTTTTCGGAGGGAATCAACTTGTTATGTATCGCCAGCTAATTTTCAATCTGACTATATCATAAATATTGTTGGCAAGTTGGAATGATTTCAGATAATGATCAACTTTGGCATACATTTAGCAGTCAACCAAGGCGGGACTAAAGAGTTAATCCACCATCGCCTAGGGGATTGTTCCCATGTAAGAAAATTTGAACTAGTGTATGTATAACATCAGAATTTATTATTGTTAAGTTATGAGATCGACAAAAAGGAGTATATAAATAAGGGGTTCTTATACGAATATCTAACAAACCTTTGTCGTTTCTCTTTTTGTGTCTATTATTGCAGGAAAAAGTGAACACGGCTTAAGAAACCAATATGAAAAAGAGTACAAGAAAAAGGCTTCTTTTTTTTTTTTTGCTTTTTACCGAAATAAAAATACCAAACAGCATTAAATTTTGTAACTTCATATTTATTTAGAATATTGACATTTCGGACGTACCACGATGAGATTGTGAGGAGCTTAAAGGGACAACAGCTCTTGCTTTTTCTTCCTTGGCTCCACAGCTATCAGTTAAATTGGTTATCACATGTCTATATACTATATGAATGGACACTAGTCTTTACTATTATGAGGCAACTAGATCTTTTTCTCTTGTTTTTTTTTTTTGGCCTTAAGATTAAGTTGGATCAGAGACTCAACAAAAATTGAATGTTACCCCCAACACCTAAGAAGCATGATAAATATACAAACATGAACATCCATTACAAGTTTAAGTTGAGGGAATAGAGGAATAGAAGTGTTTGATCCTTTAAATCAAGTAGAAAAATCAACATATAAATGTGATACCACAATACTAGATTTGCTTATTTCTTTTGAGGTGCAAAAGAACTTTACCAATGAAACCGCATGAAATTCCATCATCAAGTTCTCTAGCATAAAGTAGGAATGCTGATATATGCATGGATCCGGTTAGTATAAAAAAGATGAAGCAAATCCAGCGGTGAAACGTTTTTTACAATAATCCTATTGGGACGGAAAGAATTTGGACATCTTGTGACTAAAACAAAATAATAGAAGAATTTGAGACTTTCGATTTAAATTTAGGGAAATTGGAGTTGGAATATGGTTAATGAATTTTCATTAGATCCATCATTTGATTCCCAAAAATAATTTTCACACTCGAAGTTAGATGGTTACCCTTTATAGTTCTTCAGCTCGAACCCCAAATAGCCACAAACTTTTTTGAGAGCCTGCCGCCACCTGGTTATGTCCACGGAGTCGAACTTCTTCGTCTGCTCCAATTTCAAAATGGCATCCTCGTACACCGGGGTGTTCAGCTTCACATCTTCAACGCTTACGTCATAAAAGATGGGCAATATCGCCTTCTCATCCCCATCTTCTTTAGATTTAGTAGTGTTCTCCACCATCTGCGCGAGCTCGCGAAGGCACCAGTGACGCGAGGCGTAGTTCTTGGAGAAGATGGGTATGTAAATCTGAGAGTCGTCTATTGCCCGCGGGAGGTTGCCACTGATTCTTTCTCCCCGTTCAAGATCTTCTTCATCGATGAAGACGCGAACGCCGGCATCTGACAAGACGTGGTAGAAGCTGTTGGCGAATCCGCGACGAGTATCATCCCCACAAAAACTGAGAAACACTTGGTACTGGCCTCCTGATGTGTTATGGGTGCTCGTTCCTGTATGTGGGCTTGCCATAGGAAGGACCTCACGTTACGCTTAGCAGGGTCTCTCTCTCTCTCTTAGGTGAAATCTTTTTCTTCTAGCCCCTCTGTACCGAGTATTGGCAAGTTAGAGAGAAGTGGCCTCATTATAAAAAGTGTGAAACATTGACTTTCCCATCATGAACGGAACAAGCTATGGCCCGTTGAATTTGGTCCAGGTGCCATCACGACGCGTACAGGCAACTTCGCAGAAGCTGCAACCCCCACTTTATAGTCAATAAAATTGAAGGATTTAAAAATAATAAGGTGGAGACCAATTGAAGAAACCGAATCCAAGAACCCATGGAGGTCTAACCTCTTACACGCCCAATTTCTTTCAAGTTTCTTCTTCGTGCTTGTCACATGGCTCTGTCCTAATCTATTTTTGATATCAAGCTTACACAGAGCAAGACTCCATCTAATTTTGTGAGAGGGTCTATGTGTCTCTTAACCTAGGTTTGATATTAAAATCTTCGTATTAAGTAAAGAAAAAAATAATGAACATTAAAGAAAGTTCAAAAACACAAATTTTCGTTATTTCACAAATTTTGTCCCTTCATTTTTAATTTCTTGAAATGAATATTCCTTTATCATGGCTACTAAGATACAAACCCCCTTCGTCAACTTTAGTGATGATCATGTAATTACAAAAGGATAACCTTATCCCCTCAAATTCCAATTTACATCTGTTCCGATCCACTTTTGAGCTTTTGAATAAATAAAGTAAGATTTTCTGACAAAATGTTCTTAAAGAATCACCTCTCATCATAACACATGGGGGAGTCTATATAAATTAGAAAAATCATCTTCATCTTGCAAAAATTGGATTTGCCTCTGCAAAAAATACTCCCCCTAAGCGCTCCCCAGCATATATGTACGATTGAGGAAAATTGAAGCCAACTAAATCGTATTATAATTAAGAACCAATCAGGGTTTGACTTGGTTTAGTCGTTTTTTCTTCTTCGTCGTTTTCTCTTCATCTATTGTAATTTCATGATTAAAAAACTACACTCACAATAGCTAATGAATTCAAACAAAACGAAAATCCAACCCATTTGAATTAACTACTTCATATATAAATGATAAAATTAATTCACAAACCTAATAATTCATACAAATCAATTTCACTATTTAATTTGATTTTGAAAATGTTGAAACCAAATCAAACCACAAAAAACGATATGGTTTGATTTTATTGAATCTTTTTCTTCAAAAAGTACTTTTAAACCGAACCAAATCGCAGTATACTATTGTGCTTGATTTGGTTTGACAGTTTCAACCATTTTTTTGCTTACCCTAATAATTATTTGTCATAGGATAAAATATCTCTTTATTCGAATGCTATCTGTATATAAAAAAGTTGTCGATCATATCATCCGGAAAATCCTACATTTATTATGTCCATATACAAATGCTTGTTTCGGTTGGAGTTGGTCATATAGTGCTTTTTTTTTCTTTGGGGGCAACTGGTCTTCTATATAAGACCAGTTGCCCCCAAAAGAAAAAAAAGCACTATATGACCAACTCCAACCGAAACAAGCATTTTGTATATGGACATAATAAATGTAGGATTTTCCGGATGATATGATCGACAACTTTTTTATTATACAGATAGCATTCGAAATAAAGAGATATTTTATCCTATGACAAATAATTATTAGGGTAAGCAAAAAAATGGTTGAAACTGTCAAACCAAATCAAGCACAATAGTATACTGCGATTTGGTTCGGTTTAAAAGTACTTTTTGAAGAAAAAGATTCAATAAAATCAAACCATATCGTTTTTTGTGGTTTGATTTGGTTTCAACATTTTCAAAATCAAATTAAATAGTGAAATTGATTTGTATGGAATTATTAGGTTTGTGAATTAATTTTATCATTTATATATGAAGTAGTTTATTCAAATGGGTTGGATTTTCGTTTTGTTTGAATTCATTAGCTATTGTGAGTGTAGTTTTTTAATCATGAAATTACAATAGATGAAGAGAAAACGACGAAAGAAGAAAAAACGACTAAACCAAGTCAAACCCTGATTGGTTCTTAATTATAATACGATTTAGTTGGCTTCAATTTTCCTCAAATCGTACATATATGCTGGGGGAGCGCTTAGGGGGAGTATTTTTTTGCAGAGGCAAATCCAATTTTTGCAAGATGAAGATGATTTTTCTAATTTATATAGACTCCCCCATGTGTTATGATGAGAGGTGATTCTTTAAGAACATTTTGTCAGAAAAATCTTACTTTATTTATTCAAAAGCTCAAAAGTGGATCGGAACAGATGTAAATTGGAATTGAGGGGATAAGGTTATCCTTTTGTAATTACATGATCATCACTAAAGTTGACGAAGGGGGTTTGTATCTTAGTAGCCATGATAAAGGAATATTCATTTCAAGAAATTAAAAATGAAGGGACAAAATTTGTGAAATAACGAAAATTTGTGTTTTTGAACTTTCTTTAATGTTTCATTATTTTTCTTTACTTAATACGAAGATTTTAATATCAAACCTAGGTTAAGAGACACATAGACCCTCTCACAAAATTAGATGGAGTCTTGCTCTGTGTAAGCTTGATATCAAAAATAGATTAGGACAGAGCCATGTGACAAGCACGAAGAAGAAACTTGAAAGAAATTGGGCGTGTAAGAGGTTAGACCTCCATGGGTTCTTGGATTCGGTTTCTTCAATTGGTCTCCACCTTATTATTTTTAAATCCTTCAATTTTATTGACTATAAAGTGGGGTTGCAGCTTCTGCGAAGTTGCCTGTACGCGGCGTGATGGCACCTGGACCAAATTTCAACGGGCCATAGCTTGTTCCGTTCATGATGGGAAAGTCAATGTTTCACACTTTTTATAATGAGGCCACTTCTCTCTAACTTGCCAATACTCGGTACAGAGGGGCTAGAAGAAAAAGATTTCACCTAAGAGAGAGAGAGAGACCCTGCTAAGCGTAACGTGAGGTCCTTCCTATGGCAAGCCCACATACAGGAACGAGCACCCATAACACATCAGGAGGCCAGTACCAAGTGTTTCTCAGTTTTTGTGGGGATGATACTCGTCGCGGATTCGCCAACAGCTTCTACCACGTCTTGTCAGATGCCGGCGTTCGCGTCTTCATCGATGAAGAAGATCTTGAACGGGGAGAAAGAATCAGTGGCAACCTCCCGCGGGCAATAGACGACTCTCAGATTTACATACCCATCTTCTCCAAGAACTACGCCTCGCGTCACTGGTGCCTTCGCGAGCTCGCGCAGATGGTGGAGAACACTACTAAATCTAAAGAAGATGGGGATGAGAAGGCGATATTGCCCATCTTTTATGACGTAAGCGTTGAAGATGTGAAGCTGAACACCCGGTGTACGAGGATGCCATTTTGAAATTGGAGCAGACGAAGAAGTTCGACTCCGTGGACATAACCAGGTGGCGGCAGGCTCTCAAAAAAGTTTGTGGCTATTTGGGGTTCGAGCTGAAGAACTATAAAGGGTAACCATCTAACTTCGAGTGTGAAAATTATTTTTGGGAATCAAATGATGGATCTAATGAAAATCATTAACCATATTCCAACTCCAATTTCCCTAAATTTAAATCGAAAGTCTCAAATTCTTCTATTATTTTGTTTTAGTCACAAGATGTCCAAATTCTTTCCGTCCCAATAGGATTATTGTAAAAAACGTTTCACCGCTGGATTTGCTTCATCTTTTTTATACTAACCGGATCCATGCATATATCAGCATTCCTACTTTATGCTAGAGAACTTGATGATGGAATTTCATGCGGTTTCATTGGTAAAGTTCTTTTGCACCTCAAAAGAAATAAGCAAATCTAGTATTGTGGTATCACATTTATATGTTGATTTTTCTACTTGATTTAAAGGATCAAACACTTCTATTCCTCTATTCCCTCAACTTAAACTTGTAATGGATGTTCATGTTTGTATATTTATCATGCTTCTTAGGTGTTGGGGGTAACATTCAATTTTTGTTGAGTCTCTGATCCAACTTAATCTTAAGGCCAAAAAAAAAAAAACAAGAGAAAAAGATCTAGTTGCCTCATAATAGTAAAGACTAGTGTCCATTCATATAGTATATAGACATGTGATAACCAATTTAACTGATAGCTGTGGAGCCAAGGAAGAAAAAGCAAGAGCTGTTGTCCCTTTAAGCTCCTCACAATCTCATCGTGGTACGTCCGAAATGTCAATATTCTAAATAATATGAAGTTACAAAATTTAATGCTGTTTGGTATTTTTATTTCGGTAAAAAGCAAAAAAAAAAAAAGAAGCCTTTTTCTTGTACTCTTTGTCATATTGGTTTCTTAAGCCGTGTTCACTTTTTCCTGCAATAATAGACACAAAAAGAGAAACGACAAAGGTTTGTTAGATATTCGTATAAGAACCCACTTATTTATATACTCCTTTTGTCGATCTCATAACTTAACAATAATAAATTCTGATGTTATACATACACTAGTTCAAATTTTCTTACATGGGAACAATCCCCTAGGCGATGGTGGATTAACTCTTTAGTCCCGCCTTGGTTGACTGCTAAAATGTATGCCAAAGTTGATCATTATCTGAAATCATTCCAACTTGCCAACAATATTTATGATATAGTCAGATTGAAAATTAGCTGGCGATACATAATAAGTTGATTCCTCCGAAAAAGCTTTTACCTCGTGTTCCCAGCCGATTACTTAGTAGCTGGTCGGTCAACAGGCAAGGAAATGAATTTGTTACCTTTTCTCAATTCAAACTGTTCAACTTTGTGGCAGCGATGGGCATCTAAGCGACTCGGTTGTTGAAGAGGTTGTGGGGAAGCTCCAGACAAGACAAAGAAGAGTGACCGAAGATTTAGTCAGAATGGAGGATCGAATAGCAGACATAAACAAATTATTAGACATGGAATCTGGGGATGTGCGGCTTATTGGAATTTGCGGGATGGGCGGCATCGGTAAAACAACACTTGCCAAAGTTATCTTCAACCAATTATGTCCTCACTTTGGAAAAAACTGTAGCTTTCTTGATGATGTGAAGGAAAGGGCAAAAAACCACAAGGGGGGCTTAATCGAAGGGCTTAATCGAGCTACAAGAACAATTATTGTCTGATATCTCTAATTATAGAGGGGCTCGCGGCATTGTTAACACTGATGCTGGGATCAAAGCGATTGGAGATACAGTTCGCAGCAAGAAGGTACTAATTGTTTTGGATGATGTCGATGACATCACCCAAATCCAAAACCTAATCGAAGTGAAGTTTTTGCACTCTGGTACTAGGATACTCGTTACCACTAGGGACAAGAATGTTCTGAATATCAGGGGATATAAGTTTGAGGAATATGAATTGGTGGGTTGAGCAATAAAGACGCACTTCAAATTTTTAGTAGGCATGCCTTTAATGCCGACTCTCCTCTACCGGATTACGTCACTCTTTCAGAAGGCATTGTCTCTACTACGGGTGGCCTACCTTTAGCTCTTGAAGTGATAGGCCGGTTACTTTTTAGTAACAGAGAGATAAAAATATGGGAAGAGACTCTAGTGAAGCTAAAGAATATGCCTCATGATAATGTCTTCGGAAAGCTAAGGATTACCTATGATGCCTTGAAACCAGATCAACAACAGATATTTCTCGATATTGCATGCTTTTTCATTGGTTATGATAAGACCAACCCAATCTACATGTGGAAAGATTGTGGGTTTGCCCAGAGACTGCTATTCTTGTCCTCAAAAACAGGTGCATGATAAAGGTTTTAGACAATAATGAGTTTGGATGCACGACCAATTTAGAGATCTTGGAAGAGTACTTAGTAATCGAGAGCATAGCAGGTTATGGGCTAGAGATGACGTCATTTGCAAATTAAGATCAACAGAGGTAAAGTATGGCCGAATTTGAATTGAAAATTGCTTACACTCTTCTGTTTCATTTTTATTCTCTTGGACGACATAAATTTTGTTGGATATTGACAAACTCCTGCTCCTATTCTTCAATGTCATTCGCAGATCAACACAAGCGTTCAAGCACTGGATTTGGACGAAAATCATACAGCTGTCACTCCGAGGCAAATTGAACGGTTTCCATATCTTCGGCTGCTGCGGTTGCGTAACATAACTTGCGAAGGCGACTTTACAGGCTGTCTTTCCGAGTTGAAATTTATCGATTTGCATTACACGTATCATTCGCATTTTACGGCAACCAATTTTAATCCAGAAAACGTGGTTGTGATGGCAATTTCTGGCTCTGGCGTGGAGAGAAGATGCGGTCATAAGCCTCGTCGAGGTATGTTAGAATCCCCCTTGGTCTAATTTTCTCATTCAATCAAGGACAAAATTTAATGAATTTACAATCTAATTTTCTCATTCAATCAAGGACAAAATTTAATGAATTTACAGTCTAATTTTCTCATTTGTTGTGAGGATCAAATGACAAACGATATGAGTTGGGAGCCTAAATCCATATTTATTTCCCGTACGAACATCCAATTCTCTATCCTGATGTTCCATTGGCTTTTGTAGGGTGCAAAGAAACTGAAGGCTCTCACTCTTGACCAGATTCATTCGCTACATAGGACACCAACGTTTCCAAAGACTCCGTTTTGGAGAAGTTGACTTTAATTATTGCAGTCCTTTGGAGGAAATTGATTGCTCTATTGGGAAACTGCAGAAGCTGACCGACTTGACTTTTGCGAGTTGTTTGACACTCCAAAAATTGCCAGAACAAATTGGTGAACTAAAGCATCTTCAGCACCTCTCTTTTAACAATTGCTGGGGATTGAGGGAACTCCCCGACTCAGTTTCGAAATTAAAGTCGTTGACGAAGCTGGATTTAACAGAGACGAGCATTACAAGATTACCGGATTCCATTGGTGCACTACAAAGCCTGTCATCTCTCGAAATGTCATGCACACGCATATGGGAATTGCAGACAATGCAGTATCAACTCCATGAGCCGGTCCCATTGCCTTCTCATATCCAAGAGTTGCCGAGACTCCCCGAAAGTTTGACCACTCTACGGCTGACATCTGACTCGTTGCAGACTGTCCCTGACCTCTCAAACCTTACTAATCTAGTTGAATTGCTCTTATCCGATGGCTCTAATCAATTTGATATTCGTGAAAAATCGTATATAATTCTACCTTGCGACTTGTCGTGGATTCGTGGGGGACTATCCAAGCTAAAGAAGATGGACTTGTGCCTTTCAAACGCCCACGCAACGTCCATTGATTGGGCTTCCCTTACTCTGCTGGAAGAACTCACTCTCTATGGACTAGACTTGCAAATGCTGGAACAACTTCCATCAAAGTTGAGGATTCTAAAGCTCAATAACACTCGAGTGAAGCAAGTAGAACTCGACGGGCTTCCTCGGTTGGAAGAGTTGACTATCTCAAGTTGTGGACTCATCACAAGAATATCCATTCCATCAAGTTCGAGAGAACTGAGAGCAGTTGATGTGATTCGCTGCGACAAGCTAGTCGAAGTTCAATTTCTCGGTGTCTTAGAATCGATGAAGATGTTACGTATTGATGGATGTGGATCTTTGGGGAGGTTGATTTGTCTGTCAGAGGAGGCAGAGTGCAATGAGCTACAAGCTACCGAGTTGACGGATGGTTCGAGGAAAGTGTCCCTTGTCTCAAGCTCCTAAAGATGCTTCAACAACTCAAGCTGTTGAATTGCCCAGAGCTACAGGAGATTCAATTTGTTTCAGCGTTGGAATCATTGAAAAAATTTGTTGTTCGAGAGTGCATTTCTCTAAAAGGTTAGGAGGTTTGTCAAACTTGAAGAATTTGAAGGGTTTTAAAAATTCAAAATTGCAAGAGCCTACAAGTTGTCGAGGGAATTGACGAGTTAGAGCGTTTGGAGAAGTTGTCAGTTGATTGTTGCAGATCAATGGGAAAGATTATCGATGCATCAAGCTTACAAGTACCAAAGGAGTGCGGGATATGGATGAGCGCCTGTGGGAGGTATTCCAGCTCAAAATTGGCAAAGTACCTGAGTTGAGTGATGTTTCGAGGAGAGTGTCCCTTGTCTCAAGCTCCCTAAAGACGCTTCAAGTACTCGAGCTGGCATTGTACCCAGAGCTACGAGAGATTCAATTTGTTTCAGCGTTAGAATCATTGAAGAGGTTTGGTGTTTGGGAGTGCATTTATTGAAAAGGATAGGCGGTTTGTCAAACTTGAAGAATTTGAGGGTTTTAATAATTGAAAATTGCGAGAGCCTACAGGTTGTCGAGGGAATTGACGAGTTAGAGCATTTGGAGGAGTTGGCAGCTGATGGTTGCAAATCAATGGTAAAGATTATTGATGCATCAAGCTCAAAAGTACCAAAGGAGTGCAAGATAATGATAAGCGATTGTG
>JAGVVM010015966.1:0-12352 GCA_019149425.1 Psidium friedrichsthalianum | reverse complement strand
TTCCCCCCCCCCTCCCAGCCCCCCCTTCCCCCTTTCTGTCTTTCTCTTCCCCCCCCCCTCTCCCTCGTCCTGGCAAACAGCCGACCGCTCGCAGCAATCCTGCAACCCCGGCAAACGTAAACACCCGCTACACACCATACAGAAAATGAATGCAGCGAAGCTCCGCCACGCCTCCCCCCAATACCAAACATGTTTTTGCGGCCAGGATACCCATCGCAACCATACGAGCATCGGTTGGTCAAACTTACACATGCGGAAGCTATCTCCAAACCCTTACAAAACATGCATACAATAACGGGGTAGAAGGGTAAAGGACAGCGGTCGGACAATAGCAGCCAAAACACAAACACACAATATATACATATATCAGAGCGTTGATACAGACATCAATAAGGGTGTCAAAAATACAACTCAAAGTCTACGCTCAGCCAGACCACTCAATCTAGGGCTCTACCAGCTGTTATCATCGATCTCGCTCCAATCAGCATGCCAGGGGAGCTTATCTGGGTCCTCCTAATGTAGTGACCAATCTCGATCTTTTACTTTCACTGGGTGTCCCAAAACAAAAAAGGGTGTCGGGGTGAATCCCTCACGGTGATTCTGGAATTGAAAATATGGGTAACCACGCGTGAGTGAGGTACTCTAGCAAGCTCACCAATAATCTTAGTGTAGGATAGAGCCTATATACCAGTGGGTCACCCGATGTCCTATCCATTAACTAGGTTTTTACGGTCAGGGTCTCGGACACTCTCAATTACCCCCTCGGTGTGACATGTCTGAAAATTCGACCCATTGACCGGAATTTCTAAATGAATGGAACATACTTCGTTAATAACTCTGATGACGATCACTCAGGATTAGTACCCTGAGATGACCAACCGACAAGGGAAAAGGACGATCTGGGAATTTTTCCCAATCAGGCACCCGTTGGTCTGAGACTGACTGGCAGATGTACGGTATTTGTGAAATGAAATTTACCACAAAAATGAAAATCCGCGATGGTACAATGTCCGACCTTAGTAAGATAAACACAATTGAAGAAATGGAAATCAGTTTCCAGAAATGTCGACTGAAGATGCAGACAGCCGAGTGCACGTCGAGACGCAAGATGTGAAAGGGAAAATACCGAAATGCCCCCAGGTAACTGATCAGTCCTTAGAATCCAGTCAAAATTTCGTTCGCTGCTCGGACCCGATCGGTGCATGTGGCACGCAAATCGAGGCAAGTCAAATCAAATGTTACATCAATCAGATGGCACATCAATCAATCCAAGTGTCAAATCAATCAATCATGGCACAATTTCCAATGACATCAATCAAGTACAATTGTCATATCCAAGATCACTCAAGTAAACCTAATATCACCTACCCCACTTAGCCTTTCAAATTTTGTCTTCTAGCTAGTATAATCTCTCATTCTCTCTCTCCTCCTCATTTCATTCGGCCATCTTCCCTCTCTCTCCCGAATCCACTCTCTCCCTCTCGGTCTCTTCCTCTCGTTCGCCCGGCCGCCCGCAACGCCACCGTCCCCGTCGCCATCGTCCGGCCGCCGTCGGCTTCCCGTCGCCACGGGTAGGTCCCTCTCCCCTCTTCCCTTGCTGCTTCGTGCCTTGGAGGCCCCATCAAGACCGCCCCGACTCACCACATCTCCACTCTCTCTCTCGGTTTCTAGCCGGCCGCCCAACCGCCACCATCGTCGTCGTCGTCCGGTGACGTCACCGCCGTCCAGCCTCCGTGGCGCCTCGGTGAGCCTCCCTTGCCCTTCCTCTTGTTATTTCCGTGGCCTTGTGAACCCCATGGACCGGCCACGTCCTCACCATCTCTCTTTCTCTCTCGGTTCCGTCCGCCGAGAAGAACGCCGGCCGCCGTTCGCCCTTCTTCGCCGACCAGCCGCCAACATCCAGCCCACCGGTAAGCTTCATCCTCTAATCTTGGCTTAGGCTGTAGTTTGTGTGTGTGGTGTATTGTGTTAGTGGCTATTGTGGAAATTAGAGTGTAATATGTGTAATTAAGCCTAATGGGTTTTAGGCTAATTTGGTGAGGATATTGGGCGTGTGTGTGGGCCTCTTAGGAAGATGATTCGGGCTGATAATTAGGCTAATTGGGTGGAATAGGCGTGGGAATTGTGGGCCAAAGCAAGTTAATGGGCTTAGGGCCCTAATTCTATGATAATCGGGCCAATTTGGGACTCTTGGACCAAGTTTCAATAATGGGCCATATATGGACGAAAATCACAATTAAATGGGCCTAGATTGTAACTTGGAATATTAAAATATAAGGCCCATTAATGTACATGGGCTTAGGACATCAGATTGGGCCTAAAATGACCTAATTGGGCCTAATAGGCTAGTCTTTGAAAATGGGCTTGGCCCCTACACGAAAATTTCACCTTAGTGGGCCTCGAATTATTAATAACTTGCAATTTAATGATGGGCTTATAATTGGTTAATGGGCCTTGGAACCTAAACAGGCCTCAACTTTATTGATAGTCCCATTCGGCCTTATGGCTAACCCACCTCATTTTTTTGACCTTGACCTTATTGGACCCAGCTAAATTATGTGGGCCCAACTTGGCTAATTGGGCTTAAGCACTGTACTGGGCCGACCTACCCTATTGGACCTAACTACCTTTGTGGGCCTTGGTCCTTGGAACGGCTTTAGGCCCATTCGAACCTAATCTGTTAATCGGGCCGTAACCCAAGTCAAGGCCGTGGAATTCAATTACACCTGAGGAGTTCTTAACACTAAATCAGTTATCGTGGGTCAACAATTTCCCTGGGGTCTAACCTTAGCTGCTGGTTTGTCTGGAGCGAGTTCCAACCGAGTGGTCCCTATATAATGCGATCATGATGGTTTACTCTGGGAACTAATTATAGTGCGGCTGGGCCTATTGATGTTTTATACTGTAAATGGCAGTAGGTCCTCGCATGTTCCTTGATGTACTCTGTTCCGTACTTGTAACCATTGGCATGCATGCTCCTTAATGTTGAATTGCTGTTTGTAAATTGTGGGCCCGCCGCATACTTTGAGACATGGGCATGCGTCACCAGAATGTGACGATAAGGTGCCCCAGAGGCGTATACTCGGGGAAATGGAGAGAAAAGGGAGTAACCAATGTAGAGTCAGATACCAGTTGAGGAAATTGCCGAGTGGCGACTGTTGATGAGGCCCTGATGGGATTGGGTTGGATAGGCGGGTTTGATCCGTTGGGATCCGTTATGGCCGGTTGAGGCCTGAGCATTATTCCCCCCCCCCCCCCCCCCTTCCGGTGGGATCCGACATGGCGCGTTTGAGCCGGCTGTAACATTTGCATATGACATATGGCTGTTACTTGTTATTGCCGCGTTGCTGCTTTTACGACTTTCATTGCTATGACGTTATGCGTTGGTTTATAATACGCTGGGTTTGGTAACTGGGAGTTTTTGAGTGTCTGAACCTTGGACCGTGAACCCTATGTTACTGATAGGACCCGACCCCACTTGTATACTCTACCCTACGCTAGGATTAGTGGTGAGCTTTGCTGAGTCCTCGACTCACTGGCGGTGGTTTGCCTTCTTTTTCAGATCCAGGACGCCAGTGATGGCTTGCCCACCGTGCCTTTTTGGACTGCTAGTACAGATGGATACCCAGTCAACCCTCCATTGATAGTGCGTGCCGTGATTTGGCATAGGCACGTTGACGACCGTACTAGTAGGATCCAAGGGTGGACCCTACCTTGTACCCCATAGGTTCGAAGGCGTGGTTTAGAGAGGGCCTTTATGGTTTTTAGGGCCCCCAGCGAGACTCTCCGATACCTATGGAGGAGACCCTTCTTGCTACAGCCTGCCGAGTATGGAGGTCATGTGATCGCCCCGCCCGCTGCATGAGCTCTGCCGTCTCCAGGACGCCTGAGATTGACGGCCAATAGAGGAGGCGAATTGCCTTTGGTACCGATGAGGAGGACCGCAGAGGAGGATCCAGAAGAGGACCCTGAGGAGGATCCCGAGGAGGGAGCCTGAGGAGGACTGAGTCCCGCTGATGGGCTGGTTTTAAGCTTTTATGTTAGTATGAGCGTAGGTTTTTTAACTGTAGGTTGAGTTTTCTTTCTTTTGGGGTCCTGTACTTAACGCTCGTGTATAAATAATGGTGTTTGTCTTCCTTTTGTAAAATGTTCTTGTCTTCCGTACTACCCTATAATGCTTGAGCATGTTGCATGTTTGTGAAGGCACGCTTCCGCAGGTTTCAGGTTTGCGCTAGACCATAGCGTCGTCTGGGCCGCGATGTCCTCCTGGGCCGTCGCTAGTCGTAGGCCAGGCGTAACGCAGGGTTGCGTCAGTCACGATATGGAGGCAGGGATGTCGCGGGCCCGGCTTGGGGTTCGGGCGTGACATCCCCATTCGAGTGGTATCAGAGCAAGGTACAGCTCGTACAAGACCGTTCGAAGGAAGTTGGAGTGATAAGGCTGATGATTTTGGGTAGTTAGCTAACAGCATTAGACTAATGACCGGAAGGGGACTAGAACGCATAATTGATTGGACGCAGGTGCTTGCAGAGTTAGATGATTAGTCTGGTAATGACCTATAGATTATGTGGGTCAGACTAACCTGGGGGCAGATTGCGTCAGTACCTGAGGTAAGGTTCTAAAGCATAGCCCCGTTGAGTAGGTGCTTGAGTGCTGCTTGCTGATTGAGTAGCTGCTAATTAGTTGATGCTTGTGTTTTGTATGCCCTAGTCGGCTGTCGCATACGCATGCTTGACCATCATGGCTTGCACAATTTCGGCATTAAAAGGAAAAGGGTTTAAAAATAAAATCGTTTTAAATGAAAATTGGGGGTTTTGAAAAGCACATGCCCTCATATTTTATTGGGCTGGGTACCGTCAAGCCTGGTATGGGACAGGTGTGACAGTCTGAAAATTCGGCCCATATTGTCGGGATTTCTAAATATGGAATGCTCTTAATACACTCTGGTCGACGCTCACTCAGGATTAGCTACCCTGAGATGACCAACCGAAGGGGAAAGCTATCTGGGAATTTTTCCCAATCAGCCGCCCCTTGGTCTGAGACTGAGACAGAGTGGTATATAATGAAATTGACCACAAAATGAAATCCGACATTGACAATCGAATTAGTAGGATAAACAAAATGAAGAAATGGATTCAGTTTCAGAAGCGCCGCCAGAAGTCAGACAGCCGGTGCACGTCGAGGAGCAAGACGTGAAAGGAAAATTACCGAAATGCCCCCGGTAAAAGCTCAGTCCTTAGAATTAGATAAATTAGATTTTCGAGAATAGAATCGATGGACCAACACAAATCCAGTCTAAAATCCGTTCGCGCTCGGGACCCGATCGGTGCATTTGGCACGCAAATCGAGGCAAGTCAAATCAGATGTCACATCAATCAATCAGTGTCTTGTCAATCAATCAATCAAACATCAATCATGGCATAATTCCAAGAATGTCAATCAAATCAAGTACAAATCTAATCCTAGTCACTATTCTACCTAACCCATTATAAACTATTATCCATTTATCTAATTGATTATAACTCTCCCTCACTCTCTCTCCTCCCCATTTGAAGTTTCGGCATCCACCTCCTCCCCCTCTCTCCCGAACGCTCCCTCCCTCTTGGTTTCCTCTCTCGTCGCCCGTCCGAAGCGCCGTCGCCCGTCGTCCGCCCGTGTTGCCACCGACCAGCCACCGTCGTCTCTTCATCCTCCTCCGGTAGGTCCTCTAGCCCTTCTCCTCTTGTTCTCGTGGCCATGGAGGCCGTGAAACCATGACCCGTCTCATCTCTCTCTATTTCTTGTTCGTCCGCGTGAAGCGCCGAGCCGCAGTCCACGTCGTCATCGTCGTCCGGCCGCCGTCGACTCCATTCCGCCACCCCGTCGTCTTGGTGAGTTCCCTTGGCCCCTGTCCTTGCTATTTCGTGACCATGGAGTCACTCAAGCCCCGAACCGACCTCACCCCTCTCTCTTCCTCGGCTAGCTCGCGACCCCGCCCTCACCGCCGGCCGACCTTCCATTCCGTCGTCACCGTCACCACCAGCCGTACCGTTAAGCAAACCCTCTAATCCTAGCCTAGGCTAGTTGTATGCGTGTATGTTGTGTGTGTATTAAGGTTGAATGGTGGTAATTAGTGTGAATATGGGTAATTAAGGCAAATGGGCTTTAGGTAACCGTGGGGACATTGGGCCGTGCGTATGGGCCTCTTAGGAAGATAAATTCGGGCCTTGAATTGTTAATTAGGGGCTGCAATTGGTGAAATAGGCGTGTGGACTCATGGGCCAAGGCAAGTTAATGGGCCTAGGGACTTAATTCCATGACAATCGGGCTAATTTGAAACTCTTGGGCCCAAGTTTATTAATGGGCCACACATGGACGAAAATTCAACTTATTGGGCCCAATTATGTTTATGACATCAAGATATGAAGCCCAATAATGTACATGGGCTTAGGATGACGAATTGGGCCTAAAATGACCTAATTGGGCCTATAGGCTAGCCCTTAAAATGGGCTTAGGCCCTACGCGAATTTAATGGGCTCGAATTATTATTTACTTGCAATTTAAATTGTGGGCTTATAATTGACTAATGGGCCTTGGAACCCAAATAGGCCTAACTGATTTAAATAGGCCCAACCTGGCTCAATGGGCCTAACCTACCTCACTGGACCTTGAACCTAAATGGGCCAACTAAATAACTAGGCCCAACTTGGCTAATGGACTTAAGACACTGTAATGGGCCGACCTACCCTATTGGACCTAACTACCTTTGCGGGCCTTGGTCCTTAGAATGAACTTTAGGCCCATTCGAAACCAAATCTTCTAATCGGGCCTTAACCCAAGCCAAGCCTAATTCAATTACACCTGAGGAGTTATTAAAACACTAAATCACTAATCATGGGTTACTGATTCTCTGGGATCAATCCTTAGCTGCTGGGTTGTCTGGAGTGAGTTCCAATTTAGTGGGTCCCTGGGTTAATGCGAGCAGGATTGGTTTACTCTGGGAACTAATTATAGTGCGCTGGGCCCATGTGATGTTTATACTGTTAAATGTTGTAGGTTACTCGTATGTTTCCTCAATGTGCTCTGTTTCCGTACTTGTGAACCATTGCATGCATGCTCTGTGGTTGAATTGCTGTTGTAAATATGTGGGCCCCGCATACATTGAGAGCATGGCATGAGTCACCAGAGATGTGACATGAGAAGGTGCCCCAGAGGCGTTGTTACGCGGGGAAATGGAGAGAAAAGGGAGTAACCAACGTAAGGCGTCAGATATGCAGTTCAGGAAATTGCCGAGGGCACTGTTGGATGAGCCCTAATGGGAATTGGAGAGATAGACGGGCATGATCCATTGGGATCCGTTATGGCCGACTGAGGCCTGCATCATTGGCATATGGCATTATGGTTGACTGCTTAATTATTGTCCGTCTGTGTGTTACGATCTGCCTTGATATGCCTTGTGCTTCTACTTATGCGCTGAGGGTCGGATACTGAGGGAACTGTGAGTGTCTGAACCCTGGACCGCGAACCTAGTCCCCTGGATAGGACGGACCCCACTAGTATACGCTATCCTACGCTAGGATTAGTGGTGAGCTTATTGAGTTTCGACTCACGGGAGGTGGTTGCCCTTCTTTTTACAGATCCAGGTCACCCGTGATGGCAGCACCCCCTATGCTTTTTGGATTACCAGTGCAGATGGATACCCAGATCACTCTTCATTTTGATATGCACGCCACGATGTGGCATAGGCACTTGACTACTGTGTTGGTGGATCAGGGAGGACCCTACCTTGTACCTCATAGGTTCGAAGCTTGGTTTAGAGAAGGTCTACATGGTTTCGAGGGACCCCAGAGAGATTCCCCGATCCCTATGGAGGAAGACTCGATTTTGTTGCAGCCCGCTGAGTACGGTGGCGAGGTGATCGACCCGACCTACTGCAGGAGTTGCCGTCCCCCGGACGTTCCGAGATAGACGGCCATGAGGAGGGTGATGCCATGGACACCGATGAGGAGGACCCAGAGGAGGATCCAGAAGGAAGACCCAGAGGAGGATCCGGAGGAGGATCCCGAGGAAGAGCCTGAGGAGGATTAAGTCCTACTGTCGCTGGTTAGACTTTTGGATATAGTGAGAGCGTAGGTGTCGCGACCATAGGTGAGATTTTCTTTTGGAGGTCTGTACTTAACGCTCGATTATATATATATATATATATATATATATATATATATATTGTTGTGTTCCTTTTGTAAAAGTGTTCTTGTCTTTTCATACTACCCTATATCTTGAGCATGTATGCATGTGTAGAAGGCACGCTTCCGCAGGTTTCAAGTTTTGCGCTAGACCATAGCGTCGCCTGGCCGCGATGTCCGTCCTGGGCCGTCGCTAGTCGTAGGCCAAGCGTACGCAGGATTCGTCACAATATGAGCAGGGATGTCGGCGGGCTCGATTGGGGTTCGGGGCGTGACAACAGGTCTGACGGGACGTCTAAAAACTGTGATGAAGCGTGGTATGGGACACGTGGAACGGGATTCTCTCTGGCTGTGGGTAACTTAGGATAACTGTTCGCACCAAGAAATGATGAGGGCGGGGAGTGGTCGCCGGGGCAGAGACCCGATCAAGGAGCGGCTCCTACAGGCTTCTAGTTGCGGTGGCGAACAGAGTGGCCTGGGTTAGGCATCGTCAGGGTAAGTCTAGGTGTCTTCCGAGTCCAATTGCATTTAAAAGCTGCAGCGAACTTTACATGCATATTCATGTCAGTAGACGCGACAGTGGGCGAAAGCATGATTGTTAGTTTTAGGGTATCAAATTCCTGAAAGGAATTTTACTTGGTATAGGTGTGAGAAAGAAATAGAAGGATGAGCAATAGGGGCAGAAGACCGAGCGCGGGTGCGTCGAGTTCAAGGGCTCCTGTGCCTGAAAGAGACCCGAGAATTGAAGAAATGATGAGAGTGCTGACGGAAGTGAGTAACCTGATGGGTAGGCAAGCCGCTGAGAGGGCTGCCACTGTAGCCCAAGCAGCTGAGGCCGCCTTGGCCGCTGCGAATGGGGCTAATGGAGGAAATGGACATGGCAATGGAGGACGTCAGGCTCATCATATAGTAGAGCAGTTCTTGAAGTTACAGCCGTCGAAGTTTGACGGTAGTGGTGGACCAGAGGCTGCTGCCTTATGGATCGAGCAGCTGGAGAAAGCCTTTACAGTACTTGGATGCACCGATGAGGAGAAGGTTTCCCTGGCAACATATCAGCTCCAAGGCACTGCTGATGATTGGTGGAAGGCCACCAGAGGGCGAGTCTTTCCTGACAACATGAGGCCAAACTGGGCTGCCTTCTGCACAGCGTTTAACAGAAAGTATTTCTCTGAGGCAGCCAAGGAGAGAAAGATGGAGGAGTTCATTAGACTTCGCCAAGGGTCGATGACTGTGGACCAATACGAGGGCGAGTTTGCCAGACTATCCAAGTTGCTCGAAGGCTGATTGAGGACCCATGGGACAAAGCAAGAAGATTCAGAGAATGTCTGAGACCCGAACTGAAGAGTATGATAATCGCTATGGGGCTGAGAGACTATAATGAGATTTACGAACGAGCTCTGGCGATAGAGCGAGACCTGTAGGAAAAGGCTGCAGCATCTGGATCGCGGTTCCTGCCGGGAGGGACTTCAGGAATTTCGGCAAGGGGCCGATGAGAGACAACAGGAGGTTCGTACCACCTGCTAAGAGGACTCTGGGAAACCACCTCACCCTGGGAGTCAGAACTGCCGTGACTGTGGCAGGAGGCATGGAAACAACCCTTGCCCGAAGAAGACTGGGGGATGCTTTGGATGTGGACAGTTGGGGCACATCCAGAGAAACCGCCCAAAGAGAGGACCGAGACCC
This sequence comes from Psidium friedrichsthalianum, assembly GCA_019149425.1. Taxonomy (NCBI): domain Eukaryota; kingdom Viridiplantae; phylum Streptophyta; class Magnoliopsida; order Myrtales; family Myrtaceae; genus Psidium; species Psidium friedrichsthalianum. The sequence continues at coordinate 2,507 of JAGVVM010015966.1, read as the reverse complement.
CGTTTCAACCGCAGCAGCAGCCGCAGATGGTCAATGCTCCGCAAGGAATTCTGAACCGTCCACCTGCTCAGGGACGAGTCTACGCAGTGGCGCGCAAGGATGCCGAGAATGCGCCACGGGTGATCACAGGTACCATTTCTCTCTGTGGTCACACCGCCTATGCTTTATTCGATTCTGGTGCATCCCATTCGTTCATATCTGCACGTTTTGCTGCGTTGACTGGAATAGAAACTAGACTGTTGGATGTTATGTTGCATGTGGCCACCCCGTTGAAGGATAGAGTAATTGTTGTGATAGGATGTGAGGGGAGTGAGATAACTTTAGGAGATAGAGTTGAGAAGATTGACTTAGCTGTCCTGCCCATGTATGATTTCGACGTAATTGTCGGCATGGATTGGTTGGTCAGACATGGAGCAGTTATTGACTGCAGTAGAAGTACAATAAGGCTGAACCCAGCAGATGGGCCTGGGTATGAATTCAAGGTAAATCGAGGTGGGACATCGATTCCTTGGATTTCGGCACTAGAAGCAACCAAGCTGATGGATCAGGGTTGCTTAGGGTTTCTAGCATCAGTGATAGATTCCTCGGCTCAAGAAGTGAAGCTAGAGGACGTGCCTGTAGTGGGAGACTACTCGGACGTATTTCCTCAGGAATTGCCTGGCTTGCCACTAGAGCGTGAGGTAGAGTTTGTGATTGGGTTGGCACCTGGCACTGAACCAATTTCGAAAGCACCGTATAGGATGTCGTTGTCTGAACTGAAGGAATTGAAAGTGCAAATGCAAGAGCTGCTGGATAAAGGATTTATCCGCCCCAGTGCTTCACCGTGGGGAGCTCCAGTGCTATTTGTTAAGAAGAAAGATGGCACGTTGAGACTGTGTATAGACTACAGACAACTGAACCAAGTGACGATCAAGAACAAGTATCCTCTGCCAAGGATTGATGATTTGTTTGATCAACTGGAAGGAGCGTGTGTGTTCTCCAAGATAGACCTAAGGACAGGCTATCACCAGTTGAGGATCAAGAAGAAAGATATCCCGAAGACGGCTTTCAGAACAAGATACGGGCATTATGAGTTTACCGTCATGCCATTTGATTGACAAATGCCCCAGCCGCGTTCATGGATATGATGAACAGAGTGTTCAAAGAATTTTTGGATCGATTCGTGATAGTCTTCATCGACGACATTCTGGTATACTCGAAGAGCTCTGAGGACCATGAACAGCATTTGAGGACCGTTCTACAGACCTTGAGGGAACACTCGCTGTATGCGAAGTTTAGTAAGTGCGAGTTCTGGTTGAGCCGAGTGGCGTTCCTTGGACACATCGTATCTGGCGAAGGAATATCAGTAGATCCAGCAAAGATCGAAGCTGTGGAGAAGTGGCTGAGGCCTACAACCGTAACTGAAGTAAGAAGCTTCCTTGGATTAGCTGGGTATTATAGGCGCTTTGTGGAAAGATTCTCGGTGATAGCGTCTCCTCTGACACACCTGTTAAAGAAGGAACGAGGTTTGAATGGACTGAGAAGTGCGAGAGAAGTTTTCAGGAGCTGAAGGATCGACTAACCTCCGCGCCAGTATTGACCATTCCATCCGGACCTGGAGGATTTGAGATTTACAGCGATGCGTCGCTAAGAGGTCTGGGATGTGTTCTAATGCAGCATGGACGAGTAGTGGCGTATGCGTCTCGACAGCTAAGGCCGCACGAGATGAATTACCCGACGCATGACCTAGAGTTGGCCGCGATTGTATTTGCATTGAAGATTTGGAGGCATTACCTGGCGGGAGAGAAGTTTCAGATTTACACGGATCACCAGAGTCTGAAGTATTTGTTTTCACAGAAGGAACTAAACATGAGACAGCGCCGATGGATGGAGCTGCTGAAAGAATATGATTGTGACATCCTGTACCATCCGGGAAAGGCGAATAAGGTGGCAGATGCTCTGAGCCGAAAGTCGAGCATCGCGCATATGATGGTAAGGAATGGACGCTGCTAGAAGAAATCAGAGACTTTGAATTCAAGGTTGAGATAGGAAGTCTCTCAAGCCTAATGGCTACTCTACAGATTGAGCCAGAGATTCAACTGAAGATCAAAGAGTTGCAGTCTACGGACCCTGATATCCAGAAGATCGTTATGATGGATGCAGAAGAGAGGAAAGATGACTTCAAGGTGACTGAAGACGGGATATTGAAGTTTAAAGGACGACTTTGTGTGCCAAATGACGAAGAGCTAAAGGAAAGGATCTTGGCTGAGGCTCACAGGAGCAATTATAGTATCCACCCTGGAAGTACGAAAATGTACCAGAATCTACGTCAGCACTATGGTGGAATGGGATGAAGGTGGATGTGGCTAAGCATATAGCCAAGTGCTTGACGTGCCAACAGGTGAAGGTACAGCATTGCAAGCCTGGAGGATTATTGCAACCATGGAGATCCACGAGTGGAAATGGGAGCATGTCACTATGGATTTCGTGACAGGACTGCCGAGGAGTCAAAGAGGGAACGACTCCGG
>JAGVVM010015963.1:0-11757 GCA_019149425.1 Psidium friedrichsthalianum | reverse complement strand
ATGTAAACCTGTCATACTATAATATGGACCAAAGAATCCTAAACTCGAAGAAGCACTAAAACCTCTAATCACTAATCACCCAAAGACATCACCGTCAAGTCACTCTAACATTTTCAGCCAATCTAACACTTCTCAGCAAACATCGTTCAGCTAATCTAACACTTTCAGGTCGTCGGGGGCGTCGGGGGTTGTCGGGAGTCGTCGGGGGCTGTTCTGGTCTGGTCGCCGGGAGGTGGCCGAGAGAAGTGGCCGAGATCACGGGCCGTGGCCGAGCAAAGTGGCCGAGCTCACGGGCCGTGGCCGAGAGAAGTGGCCGAGATCACGGGCCGTGGCCGAGAGAAGTGGCCGAGCGCACGGGTCGTGGCTGACGGACTTGGCCGGGCGCACGGGCCGTGGCCGAGCGAGTTGGCCGACCACACGGGTCGCGGCCGGCGGCTGACGGTGGGGTTGACGACCGAGGGTTAGGGTTTTTAGGGTTTAGGCTCTGATACCATGTTAGTGATAAAAGAGAGAATAATTTATTTCTGATAGCAAGAGAGTACTTATAGGCTTAGGATTAAGCCTAATACAATTACATGTTTACCCCCAACTTGCTAATACTAGTAATAAACCCAATATATATAAATAAAATTCATTAAAGAAATTCCCATCATCTGCGAAAATAATTGCTCACTCTGTTTCTTGGAACAATCGACTGAGGCCACCACCTTCAAAGAACCACAGAGACATCTCTATTTGACAGAAGACAGCTGTAAGTTTACCTCTGCAGATATGCTGATGAAGTTGGAAACCATCAGCATACTTCATCCATGCCGGCACAGCAGATCTTACTTTCCCTGAGTACATTTAAAGAGGACCAATGCAGGTTAAGAACAAAAGTAGTACACAAACAGAGAGACCATATAAGCATGGAAAAACAAAACAATATCAAAAGTCAAATGGATTATATGCATCACAGAGCATCTCATGGAAGATGTAGTGTCATCCGGAGGAGATCTGCAGGTTTCTTCCTTCAGATGAAAAATTGGATTGCAAGAATAGAAGTGCAAAGCTCTATAGCCAACCTACACAGAAGAAGACATTCAAAACTTGTCTAAAGAAAGGGGAGAACAATAGATTAAAGAGGTGCCGCCATATTAATAAAACCACTTACCCGAAGCTAGAAAGACTGGAAAGTCGGATTACTAAAGAGAAAATCTGAAACAGCATCAACATACACAGTTCATCGTCTCCAAGAATTGTATTTTCTATTTCCATCAAACTGCTTTTTAATATGAAATCAAAAATAAACAACAGAACGGCCACCAATTGTCCGAATCTAGTATAAATGGCCAATTTCACCGTGACTGAACCTCCTCAAAAAAGTTGACTTGGTTTTATCTCAATAATAATTCGCCTTTCCTGCTCCCAGTCAGAGGAGCCAAAAACAATAAAGATATGTTACATGATTCTCAATTGTACCGCCAGCAAAGCAAAAAACTCATTCCTCTTATCCCAACCACTGAAACTTAAGGTTGAGAACTGTGTGCCTTATCCACGTCTAGAATTTATCTAAGCACTAAAATTACATTACAAAATTTCAGATCAATCTCACTTTGTACACATGTACAGAGAGGTGACTCTAGGTGACCTGCCTTCCTGCAAGTCGCCAGGTGCTCATGGCAGCATTTTACCCATCTCAATCCTTGCTCACCAAGGGCAATAAGCACATATGTACAGAGTCGACTTAATCCCTAGCACCATTGATACCAGACCGGCTTATGGCCTCCCTTGCAAGCTGAACCAGTCGTAATAGTTCATCTATATCCTGGAAGCCGAAATCAATTACCCTTTTAATGCAAGTTACTTGCTCAATGTTTTGTGCCTCTTCCAGGTTGGCAGCTGCCGCCAAAGCAACTTGTGATTTTCTTGAGGCTTCCATTGCACAATTAACGTCAAATGTCCGCAAAAACACTAGCATGTCACCTATTTATTTCCAACAATGTACCTAAAATTTCATCCCCAAAGGGTGGGATATCTATATCATGAAGGGAGAAACCCAGGCTCCATCGGAGATGGACAGAATCAGTTACTATCCTAACAATACTCATGGTGATTATAGATGGTTATACATGATCCATCCAGCACACTTGTCACAGCATCCAAAAAGAAGAAAACTAAGATCATCACAATTCCTTGAATATCCTTGCGATACATGATTATCATGAAAAGCGCATAGCACTCTCCCAAAGCAGCCATAACATTTCTTCAGCAACAAAGCATGACTCTAGTATGGCAACTACTCATACTAAATACAACTATGCGTACGCAAAAGGACTGACATCTTCTATTCTAATAACAATGTTAGTGTTGAGAGAGAAAAAACTGAACTGAATGCTTGGTTAGGTCAATGTGACCCCAAGCTATCTATTTATAATAAAGCCAAAAAAGCCAAGAATTACAATATTTCCCTTATTGCTACTATTCATAAAATAATAAAGAAAATAGACAAATATGCCCCCTATCGTCTAAAGAATAATGCCATGATCAAAGAGATATTGTTGAAATTGACCTTCAGTGTATTCAGTGCCATTGTCACTGCGAAGAATTTTCAAAGTGGCATTGAACTGAGTCTGGACCATTTTGTGAAAATTTTGAAAACAATGAAAAACGTCACTCTTATGTTTCAACAAATAAACCCAGTTGTACGAGAATGACAATCGATAAAAGTGACAAACCAGCGATGACCGGAAATAGAAGTATGTCGGGAAGGACCCCACACATCAGTATGAATCACATGAAAAGGGAAACGGCTTTTATTATTTGAAGATGGATATGTGAACGAGTTTGTTTAGCAAAAACACAGACTTCACAAAAAAACTCATTCTTATTACAAGCTGAAACGAGACTAGGAAAAACTTTTTCTAAAGTTCCTAAATGAGGATGACCTAATCTGTAGTGCCACTGGTGGAGATCTGTCAATGCTGAATTAACTTGATAAGGCGTAGAAGACAAAGTAGAAGTAGAAACCCCACTACCTCGAGCAGATAAAGACCACCATCCAATCTACTATATCCAATCTCCTTCTCCATTACCAGATCCTGAAAAACACAGTAAGAAGGAAAGAAGGTTACTTTACAGTTTAAATCTCGAGTCAAACTACTGATAGAAAGGAGATTAGTAGAGAATGATTGGATATGTAAAACAAAAGATAATGGAAGAGTGGAAGAACAATTGATGGACCTTTTCCAGCAATGGAAGAAAAGGTTCCATCAGCTACGCGCACTTTGTCTCTGCCGGAAATAGGAATATATTGCTGAAAGAGACTAGAAGAACCTGTCATGTGATCTGTAGCCCCTGTATCAATGATCCATGGGCTGGAAACAACAGATGTATTAAACCCCCAAAGAAGATACGTGAAGTGGTTATGTTTGAAATAGAAGGAGAAGACGAATTGGCAATTGTGGAGGAGGCAGCAGCAGTAGAAGCTTTCAGTAGACGTCGAAATGCTTGAAGTTCTTCCTGGGATAAACCGATATCAGTAGTAGTGTAGTAGGAAGAGTTTCAGTATGGTTTGCCTTGTTTTTTCCCTTTCTTTGAGCCCTTTGTGCCTCAAAATCTGCAGGTTTTCCATGTAACTTCCAGCAGGTAGCCTTAGTGTGATACGACTTATGACAATGTTCACACTTCACAACCTCCTTAGAGGTATCAGACCGAAGGATGAACCAGATTTGGCAATAGTGCCAGTACTAGTTTGTAGAGCAGACCGATCAACAGTAGGGGGATGAAACATTGCTGTCCTGCGGCTTTCTTCAGAGTGAACTAGGGCATAGGACTGTTCCAGAGTAGGGAATGGAGAACGGCTAAGGACTTGAACACGTATCTGATCATATTCAATATTTAATCCTGCCAAGAAATCATAAACTCTGATCTTGTCCACATGCCTCTTGTAGGCAGCAACATCCGCATCATTGGTTGGATGATAATCGGCATAATGATCTAGCTCTTGCCACAAACTTCGAAGCTCAGCATAATATTGAGATATAGTCATCTCCTTCTGAGTGGGGTCATGAACCCTTTTTCGAAGTTCATACACCTGCGCATCATTCCCAAGTTGACCATAAGTATCCCTTGCAGCCGACCAAATCTGTGCCGCAGTATCAAGAAGCAAATATCCCTTTGCAATATGTGACTGCATTGAGTTAAGCAAGAAAGACATTATCAAAGCATCGTTCGAGATCCACTTTTCCTGAGTAGTACCTGATGTACCTGATGTAGCTGGCCTTGCAGAAGTGCCGTTAATATGTCCCGTAAGCCCTCGGCCTGCGATGGTCAAGAATGCCGATCGAGACCATATCAAATAATTTGTACCGTCAAGCTTCACAGGCATCGCAGCAAAATTAATATAATCTATACGGCCATCCCCTGGAGGTCCAAAGCTCACAGTTGAATCCTCAAACGACATTATGTCTCAAAATTCAACTCGAAGAGTGTAAACGGAGAAATCAAACCACAAAAGTTGCCAAAAAAGGCCAAAATTTTGATGGAAGCCTTCGGTAATAGGTTGAAGTTGTCCTCCAAGAGAAAAAACCAAATCAGATCAAGGGAAGGAAAAAATCGAATTTTTCCAGGGTTTTGAAAACCTGAAAAAAATTCAATAATTCTGATTTTTTCCCAAAGAATCTGAAAAAAATATATGGTGGTCCACGAACTGCAGTACTTCGGTCTTCAAACACGAGAGGATAGTCCAGCAGCAAGGCACAAAACAATCTCAAACAAGAAGACCCAAAAAATCGCAAAAGAGGTTGAACCACCTATCGCAGATTGCAAGGAAGCTTTAATTTATCTCATAGAGGTGAAGTTTAGAGCAGACACTAGATTCAAAGAATCACCTCATTAGTGCTGCCCTATGCTGTGAAAGAAAGCAAAGACGAAGGTGGGAAGGAACTGCGGTGGGGTGAGAGAAGAGAGAGAGAGAGAGAAGAACGTAGAAGAAATTACGGTTAGGGTTAGGGTTTCAGTTCAGCCCTAGCTCTGATACCATGTTGAGAGAGAAAAAACTGAACTGAATGCTTGTTAGGTCAATGTGACCCCAAGCTATCTATTTATAATAAAGCCAAAAAAGGCCAAGAATTACAATATTGCCCTTATTGCTACTATTCATAAAATAATAAAGAAAATAGACAAATATGCCCTTATCGTCTAAAGACTCTCAACAGTTAGTTACTTTCTGTATCCAGTGTTAAAATTGGACAGCCAACTAACTTCGCAACTTCCAGAGTCCTAAAAAGCCACAAAAAATCCAAACTAAATAGGGCAGAAGAGAGTGGCTGCAAGTTAGAAAGTATAACCACAAAATGCAAGGACTTTTTAGTGAACTTACAAAATCAAGCAGCCGAGCTATAGTGGGACGGTTCCGAGCAGCAACAATGTGATTTCCTACGGCATGTGAAGCAGCACCCTTCAATAAGTTAGGCCTGTCCGGTGCTACTTGATTGTTCAAGTTATCAACATCTGATGCCGAAGATGATGGTGATTCACCTAAAAATAAAAAACAATGAGTATAGAGGATTATTACATTCTAGTTTCATCTCCTATAACCACACTAGGGCTATGTTTGGTAAGATGGTGAAATGAGAGGTGAGAGGTGGGGTGTTGAAAATAGGATTAAATTTGAAATGTTGTGGGCAGGGAGGGGGGAGCACTCCAAGTTTAAACCCATTTTTCCACATACCCATCCCCCGGTGTAACAAGCAAAGTGTAAGACACGGCAAATGCGGATGAGATTTTGAATCCCTTCAAGATGAAATTAGCGCTACCAATTATAAATCAAATGTCTCAGGGATCCCACTCCTCGGAGGGAAGAGCAGCAGTCATTTCTAAATGACATATCTTCCATGAATATGTTATTAGCTTGAATGTAGACAGCATCAAGAAATAACGTGATAGCATGCAACCAGATTTACTTCCAAATAGAAGCAAATATAACCACTCAAACTTCACTTTTGTCCAGACTTCAAAAAAATCAACCATCAATGCATCTTCAATCATTCCATACGGATAACTAAAGCATATCAAATACGCTACTTGAACTTCTTAGTTTTTAATATTTCTCTCCACTAAGCTAATTTTCTTATAAGACCATGAATAAGACAGCATCAAGGTTTGACATTTCCACCTTCCCATCCACTTAAAAGTTAGTGGAGACTAGAACCAACACAGCAAGTCAAAAACCTTAAAGAACGCAAGGTAGAAGGTGGCTACAAAAAGAGACGGTAAACATGAGAATTCTCAGCTTGAATACCTTGAGGAACCGTTTGCAGTGTAGCTTGCAACTCATGCCGATCTCGGCTTAAACTGAATATTTACAATAGACGACCCTCATGTACGCCACCTCCATGCACTTGTAGGCAATGCAGCAGCACCCATTTCTCGTTTTTTTCAAATTCATGAGCACTCTACTCCCTGTGCTTACATGCCTGTCCCAAGCCATAAATGAGCATCAGCAAGCGAGCAAAAAATTTATGAGATGAACAAAGTTTAATTGGGTTCATCGCCGACCCAACTTTATAAAGGTTATGATGATGATGATGATGACACATGATCTGCAAACCAAAAGTTTCAGCATAAGGCTGAAAAACTCATGCACCACACATAGAGGACCATCCCATTCTCAACCCTACAACCTGCCCTGATAATTTAACTAGCACACATGGCGCACGTTCCAATCAACCCAGATGAGAAAAGGGGATTCAAAACAGCTACATAGATGGAATGAATGAAAAAGAGAAAGATGCTCTGTGCACAATCATTTTCTGGATACTAGCATAACATACAGCAGATTATTAGTAAATAGCATTTTCTTGGAGGTTTAGCAGATCACGAGTGAAAATTGCCATAAAAGAATCTTAGCCCAATTTACATAAGCAATAGAGAGAATAAATGAAATCATATTAGGTATGGTCTATTTATACACAAACATCAGAAGCGAGGCAAGTCTCATGCAATAAAATGTCTCCTGAAGAAAATGCAGATTGGAATAAATCAAGACTTCTGCTATCCTCAAGAGCTCAACATTCACTGCTTTTCACTTGCACTTACTCGCAAAGTTTGGCTGTAGAATTGTACACTTGCATTTGAGTCATTTCACCATGTTTGCTGCCATCACCATTGCAAGTATCTAGAAGTGAAGCTCCCTGAAGAAACTTCAGGGCAGCCTGGAAGCATACTCGTTACTTTCAAAGCCAAATCCAGAGCTCTACAAGAATAGTATAACATCTATTAAAGACTCTTCTGACAACAACTAACAGATAGCCGTATCTGTTTCTGAAAACTAAAAAGTAGACCAGTTATAAACACAACCTTAAGATGATCACCGTAATTTCTAAGATCTTTTGCTTCTTTCAGAACATTAGCAGCAGTCTGAACGGAAAAATTGGCTCTTAATGAACTTGAAGCAACATCTTTGAGCTCATGTTGTTCAGCGTAGCACACCCAGTACTATTGTGCACCCCTTTCTTTTTACCAGCAATCCCAATTTGCTCAATGCCTTCAATGGACCACTATGGCCAGAAGCATCAGGTGGAGATTCAATGCATACACCTTGCTGCAGTCCCTCCAGTAAGGAATCATGAGTAGATATTTGTTGTTTGCCGTCATCATTACAACGTAAAAACGACATTGACTTCCCACTTCTCATCTCTAACTGCAAGGAATCAGCTTTATTTCCTATCGTAGAATCTGCACCAGCTTCTGTGGTGGAGAAGCCAATTTGTTAGTCTCATGTTCAGCATTTAATCTCCCATCTGACAAGTCACGCTCATTTTGTTTTTGAAGATCGCCCCTCAAACTGCCATTTGACAGGTTTCCTAAAGATCCCCTCCTGCTAATCTGGTCTTCTCATTCTTCTCAACGGAACATCTATCAATCTGCATTACTTCATGGCTGACTGCAACATGGTCCGGATCGACCACCAAGTCATGCCTTTGCTCCTTAGTTTGATAAACAGGCTCTTTCTTCAATGAGAAATCTATGGCCTTTACCTCGTCTCTGTCAAAGTCGAAGCAGAATCCATGTCACTATCCTTAGTTCGCAAAATAGAACTATTCCCTTGCTTCTGAGGAAACAAAGTGCTGCCAGCACACTTCTTGTGTGCCCTGTTCTCGTAAGAGCTAGGACTTGAACCATGCTTTTCCATGTGAAACTCGCCATTCTGTGAATAATCACCATTTCTATCAGATGACCAATTCCCAATCCAGATGTTGGCTTAGCATCATCAGCAAACTTGTAATTAGTACCTCTGTCTCTGTAATCTGCTGTGCCAGACATTAGAGACTCGGAATTATAGCCCCCTGAAACTTTCTCTTTCTTTATCTTAACAGGAATTCTGTTACCACAACTGGCTTTCTCCTCCCCGCTTTTTCTGGCAGCCTCAATCACTAGAAATCACCAGTTGTAGCATCACCTTTACCTCTAACATCACTTCCTACAGATCTAAACTTCACTAAGCTGGACACCCTCATAGGGGATGAGGAAACAGATTCTACGGGTGAACCTTTCACTTCTTCAATGTTTCCTTTCATCTTCTGAGAACCCGATACTTTTGAAGAGCTAGAAGCTGCAGCTAGTGGAACCTGTTCATGTCTTCCATTGCCTCTTGTCAAATCATGATCAGATTGAAGCTTCTTTTTGGCTTTTCTCTGTTTCTGGTCCTTATCTACTTTGAAATCCTCAGCACAATCAGCAAAATCACTTCCAAACAAATCTCTCATGACCCTGATTTCTTTTTTGGACTTATTGTTGCCATTGCTGCTACAGGACTCCTTTAGCGCAGTCTCCAATTTCCACAGCTTCTTTTCCTTTCTAAGAATGTTATCACCGATCTCATCAGGTAAAACCTTCAAGTTCTGTGCTGAGTGATGACATTTCCTATCACAGTTCGCATCATCCATGCTATTGTTAAATTTCCGCTTCCTACGGGAGTTGCTACCTTCACCTCTCGAATCTACCGATGCACTACCTGCAGAAACCTGAGGTTGATCTCCAAGAGTTTTTATGGAGACCAATATTCTTTTTCTGAAATCTTGCTTTGCCTCCCTTGGGGAAAAGGATTGAAGATGCTTATTCTTCCTAATATCTGTAGATGATCCTGGAGTCCTTGAGCTAAGATCCATTCTCCCAAGTTCAGCAGCCGGATTTTCTCGTTCGGCAGCATAAATGGATTTATCTGGCTTATTTCTTTTAGTGTGTCCGGACTCATATTGATCAGGCATCCTCTTACCCTTCACCTTTATTACTTTAGCAACCCCTGCACATCATGAATTATAAAAAAGGGAACAAGTAAATTACATACTTCCACAGAAAAATCTGGCGACCCGTAAAAAACTGCCACTGTTTTACATCAATACCTCCATTTGCACTCTTTTGCTTCAATGTAGGTAACTGTTTCTCCACAACCACAATGCTTGACTTGCCTGACTGAGGCAAATCACATCTCTTCAATGTTGAATCAGAAGGATGTTCACTCATGTCACTCACGCTTCTGCTTCTGCCAGGCTCTGAGAACTGGTTCTTCTTGTGGTTGGGAAACTGAACAGTCATGTTGCCTGATTACAGAGTGTTGAGAGTCTTTACGATAGGGGCATATTTGTCTATTTTCTTTATTATTTTATGAATAGTAGCAATAAGGGCAATATTGTAATTCTTGGCCTTTTTTGGCTTTATTATAAATAGATAGCTTAGGGTCACATTGACCTAACCAAGCATTCAGTTCAGTTTTTTCTCTCTCAACATGGTATCAGAGCTAGAGCTGAACTGAAACCCTAACCCTAACCCTAATTTCTTCTACATTCTTCTCTCTCTCTCTCTTCTCTCACCCCACCGCAGTTCCTTCCCCCTTCGTCTTTGCTTTTTTTCACAGCATAGGGCAGCACTAATGAGGTGATTCTTTGAATCTAGTGTCTGCCCTAAACCTCACCTCTATGAGATAAATTAAAGCTTCTTTGCAATCTGCGATAGGTGGTTCAACCTCTTCTGCGATTTTTTGGGTCTTCTTGTTTGAGATTGTTTTGTGCCTTGCCGCTGGACTATCCTCTCGTGTTTGAAGACCAAAGTACTGCAGTTCGTGGACCACCATATATTTTTTTCAGATTCTTTGGGAAAAAAATCAGAATTATCGAATTTTTTTCAGGTTTTCAAAACCCTGGAAAAATTCGATTTTTTCCTTCCCTTGATCTGATTTGGTTTTTCTTGGAGGACAACTTCAACCTATTACCGAAGGTTTCCATCAAAATTTTGGCCTTTTTTTGGCAACTTTTGGTGGTTTGATTTCTCCGTTTACACTCTTCGAGTCGAATTTTGAGACATAATGTCGTCTGAGGATTCAACTGTGAGCTCTGGACCTCCAGGGGATGGCCGTATAGATTATATTAATTTTGCTGCGATGCCTGTGAAGCTTGACGGTACAAATTATTTGATATGGTCTCGATCGGCATTCTTGACCATCGCAGGCCGAGGGCTTACGGGACATATCAACGGCACTTCTGCGAGGCCAGCTACATCAGGTACTACTCAGGAAAAGTGGATCTCGAACGACGCTTTGATAATGTCTTTCTTGCTTAACTCAATGCAGTCACATATTGCAAAGGGATATTTGCTTCTTGATACTGCGGCACAGATTTGGTCGGCTGCAAGGGATACTTATGGTCAACTTGGGAATGATGCGCAGGTGTATGAACTTCGAAAAAGGGTTCATGACACCACTCAGAAGGAGATGACTATATCTCAATATATGCTGAGCTTCGAAGTTTGTGGCAAGAGCTAGATCATTATGCCGATTATCATCCAACCAATGATGCGGATGTTGCTGCCACAAGAGGCATGTGGACAAGATCAGAGTTTATGATTTCTTGGCAGGATTGAATATTGAATATGATCAGATACGTGTTCAAGTCCTTAGCCGTTCTCCATTCCCTACTCTGGAACAGTCCTATGCCCTAGTTCACTCTGAAGAAAGCCGCAGGACAGCAATGCTTCATCCCCCTACTGTTGATCGGTCTACTCTACAAACTAGTACTGGCACTATTGCCAAATCTGGTTCATCCTTCCGGTCTGATACCTCTAAGGAGGTTGTGAAGTGTGAACATTATCATAAGTCGTATCACACTAAGACTGCCTGCTGGAAGTTACATGGAAAACCTGCTGGAAGTTACATGGAAAACCTGCAGATTTTGAGGCACAAAGGGCTCAAAGAAAGGGAAAAAACAAGGCAAACCATACTGAAACTGTTCCTACTACACCTACTACTGATATCGGTTTATCCCAGGAAGAACTTCAAGCATTTCGACGTCTACTGAAAGCTTCTACTGCTGCTGGCCTCCTCCACAATTGCCATTCGTCTTCTCCTTCTATTTCAAACATAACCACTTCACGTATCTTCTTGTGGGGGTTTAATACATCTGTTGTTTCCAGCCCATGATCATTGATACAGGGGCTACAGATCACATGACAGGTTCTTCTAGTCTCTTTCAGCATATACTCCTATTTCCGGCAGAGACAGTGCGCGTAGCTGATGGAACCCTTTCTTCCATTGCTGGAAAAGGGTCCATCAATTGTTCTCCCACTCTTCCATTATCTTCTGTTTTACATATCCCATCATTCTTTACTAATCTCCTTTCTATCAGTAATTTGACTCAAGATTTAAACTGTAAAGTAACCTTCTTTCCTTCTTACTGTGTTTTTCAGGATCTGGTAACGGAGGAAGGAGATTGGGATAGGTAG
>JAGVVM010015961.1:0-12116 GCA_019149425.1 Psidium friedrichsthalianum | reverse complement strand
TTTGATTTTCAAAATTTCTAGTGTATGATATTATCTCTTCTATAAATTTACAAAACTCATATCTCAAAGTGGTAGAGATTTAATATGTAGGAGTTTATGAAAGAGAATGTTTCTTGCATAAATTGGATTAATCTTTTATTATCTTTTTTAATTGGTTGAAAAGGCATTATTTGAATATTTTGAAATGGTCATTTGTGAACATCTTGATTAAATGCTTTGTGAAAGGAATTGCGGAAAACTACATGTATTGATTTGTGAAGTACTTTACGAAATGCATTTGATTTATACAAATGGTTTGTGAAACAGGTTTATGAGACAACTACTGGTTTTGGTTGTGAGTTATTCAATATTGAGGTTGATGGACTATACTCATGTTACTATGATTAGAACCCATTGAGATGGTAAGTATGCATATTATTATCAGGACGTCCTCAAAAAGGAAGCAGAAACAAGCTGAATGTATGAAAACAAATATGCTATCCCCACTGCCAAGCTCTCTCGGCCATATTCAGGGAATTGCCTTTTAGTTTTCTAGACTCAATCTTGAAACTCAACCTTCAAGGTGCCAAAATTTCTTATTCACAAGTTTCATAGAGAGTAGCGAGTGAATAGTATACTGAACCACACCATTCTACCGAATTAACAAGAGGATAGAGTAAACTTGGTTGCCTTTGTCACAGGCGTTAAGCGTGAACATAGATAGATATTGGGCATTAGATTGATGTCTAATTTGATTGAGATTGATGAATGAAATAGAACACTGTTGGTTGATTTGTTACTGTGAGTTGATTGTTAGTTAGGCTTATGCATAAAAAGTTCTGTTGGAAAGCTATCATCCTTTTTTTTTAATGTTTTACATAAATTACATACTGAATTTGGAATTGACGAGTTATGATATCAGTTCAGAAAAATGCATAGTGAATATTTGATCCGCTTAGAAGAAATAAAATACTTACTAAACTGTGGTTACTTTTTCTATTCATCTTACTTTCTTTTCAAATACTTCATCAAGCCACAAGTAGGACGAGAGCATTTTTTTTTTTTTTAGGATGACATTTTGATAGTGGCGATTTTTGGGTACAAGTTACATATTGCTATAATAAGCTCCTAAGTTAGTTGTTTGTTGGATTGGTGTATAAATCTTTTTTGATGGATTACAGATAATCTGACATTGCAACGAGATGACTTTTTATCAAATATATATGGAAGCATATATTTCAACATCAGATTGAATTATGGTTAAGTTTGAGGTTGTGTTGGATGAAAGGATGGTCATGTCATTACTGATGTTCTTGTAGAGTTAGTGGAGTGAGATTGATGACGTGACAAAGCAAAAGTCACCAAGAAATTATCACGCGTATTTGCAAAAACGATATTCCTCACACTATTGGAAAAATTAAAAGTTTCTTCGTTATTTTTTAATGTTATAGCAAGCAACTCCCTAAGAATTTAACTTCTTGTCTCGGTAAGGCCTAACTATTATTTCTGGCGAAATTTGAAGCATATGAAATTACATGAGCAACATCAAGTTAAAAAAGTAAGTTCTTCAGCATTATACTTGCGTTCAAATTTCTTAAAAGGGATATCACGAAAAACCCTACATTGGTACATATATGATAAATTTATCATAAACTAATTTTTTTACTAAAAAAAAATCTCAAACTGATACGCTTGTAAAAATTTTACACCAAACTAATTTTTTGACCACAAAAAACCCATACTGGTACACCTATAATAAACCGATCATTCGTTAGTTTTCGTTAAATTTGATTAATAATGCAATAAATCCCAAATTGATATACGTTTGAATTAACTAGCACCAACACCATCATGCGATAGGCAACATGAAATGACAGCTGACACGTCATTTCTCAAAAAATAAAGAATTCTGACACGTTGTAAATTAATATATACCTGATGAGAATTTACAAAAAAAAAAAAAAAAGGAGCTCTTCTGCCATTGGCACTCCCGTAATTTGACCCCAAAAGCTACCCTCCTAAAAAATAATAAGTAAAAAAAAATTAAATGCAAAAAAATTAATAATAATAATAATAAGTCGACGTTAGCAAGATATTTTGTTTTGTTTTTGTTCCATCATGCGGGGCCCCACCAATTTATGGGAAAAAATTGCGAATGGAGAGGAGATTGCTTGGTGATTCTCTACGATGGCGGGTGTGGTATGTTGGAGGTCATGTCCTTCAGCCCACTACTAACGTTTCACCTTTTGCTTCGGAATTCAAATCCCCTTAGAGCTATGTCATGCTCAACTCTCCCTCATCTCTCTCTCATATATTTCACGGACGAGACGAGGACGCCTCCCTTTCCTATTCCTGCACTCTCTCGTTCTCCCGTCCTCATCTCTCTTATGTCCCCGAGATGCAGATGCCCTCCTCCTCCTCTTATGAAGAGCATGAAGAGGCGGGCCATGGCTGACTTTTTCGACTTCCTCACCGACTCTTGTTTGACCATGGTAGTAGTCTTGGGGTAACCGGAAAGTTTCTAGTCAGAACTCTGTTTGACTTC
Source organism: Psidium friedrichsthalianum (assembly GCA_019149425.1). Classification (NCBI taxonomy): domain Eukaryota; kingdom Viridiplantae; phylum Streptophyta; class Magnoliopsida; order Myrtales; family Myrtaceae; genus Psidium; species Psidium friedrichsthalianum. The sequence goes on along the minus strand of JAGVVM010015961.1, from coordinate 9,592 downwards.
TTGGGAGGAGTAGCCGGTTGGCCTTCAGGCGAGTGATGGAGGTGTCGGAGATGGCGTGTTGGAAGCTGGGCTCATGTGTCGGCAGGCATGCTCGGTGCGTTGAACACATGTCAGAGTGTATCGGTGTCGACACATAACATGAAGGCCTTTGGAAAGTGTTCGTGCTTCTTAGCTTGTGACAAAAGATGGTAAAAACTCCAAATTGGTACACCCATTAATTGCCACGTGCAATCTAGCTTAACATATGGCAATAAAATTTAACGAAAACTAACGGAAACGTAAATTTATCTTAAGTGGATCGTTTTGAGATTTTTGGTAATTAAAAAATTAATTTGAGGTAAATTTAGCATAAGTGAAATAATTGGGTTTTTGTGATATTAACCATTCTTGAAAAGCACCAACTTTAAGTCAAAATCAAAATTCTGGCCAGACCTGAATCCCATGCCCGTGCCCGTGCCCATGCCCGAGTCCCCGTTGCCCCAGCTCAAGTCCATTAATGTAGGGTCCACGTCCATGGAGGCTAGGCTCGGGATCTCGATGCATGTGCTTAACTCTGCGACGTCTAGGCCCAGCCATGGGACCGCCATGCCCTTGCCTAAGTTCTCGATACTTGAGTCCGGGTCCATTGTGGTAGGGTAGGTCCAGTCCATGGAGGTCTGCCTAGAACCCCAGTTCCCATACCCTAGTCCCTGGCACCTTCCCTCGAATTCTCTAGGCTAGGTTTGAGACCTCGTTACCGTACTTGAATAATTGACATTTGGACTTGGGTTTATAGAGGCTAGTCTTGGGTCCATCGAGCTAGACATGGAACACTCTCGGGTAGACATGGCCACGGTTTTGGAATCGTCGGTTCCGGGCCAATTCCTATCTGGTTCTACGGTTTCGAACTATCGGTTATTCCGAACGATTTCGAATTTTTTTAAAGATTTTTGAGTTTAAAATTAAATTGTGATGAATTTGTAATCAAATTGTAATCAAATTATCAATTATGAATTATGAAATTATGAAATAATATATTATCAAATAAATGTAGGGAAAAAAAGAGAGGGGGAGGGGGTTTGAACTTAATGATTTATTATTAAGCGCATACATATTTTCTTGGGATAGAAGAATCAAAATTCATGTAATTTTCTTACCTTTGATAACCCCATACTCACCTCATCCTTAATCATCACTATTCGTTCCTGTATCGGTGGTGGTGGTATCTCTGTTATTAAAGAATTCGGCTCCATTATTGCGATCTATCTCTTGTTGCCTATATTGTGCCTTTGTTCAATCATAAACGTAATCTTGACACTCCATTGATTCAGGAGTTAATATTGAACATTATTTATCCAAAATATTACCTCTAGCGCTAAATGTTTGACCTACCGCAATTGTTGAACAAATGGTTCTTAAAATTTGTTTTGCAATCAAAGCAATGATTGGGTATTGGGCGGAATGCCTTTTCCACCAATTCAATATTGTGAAATTTTTGCTGCCTTGAGATTCATCAAACTCAAAAGTTCAAATAGCTTTCTATTTTAGAATTACTTCTTATTACTTCCTTTTTTGCTTATGCATCAAAAGTTGGCACCATCTACTAATTTTATCTGTGTTCCCACATTCTAAGTCATTAGATTGAGAAGATTCATATTCACTATCACCTAGATTATATATTTTACAAATTTTATTACGTTTTTAACCCTTGTTTGTTATCGTATCAATTAAGTGTAAATATTCATAATATGCATTCAAATAATCACCTAAACCATCTAATTTACAGCATGGATCAAATATAAAAGCAACTAAATAAATAATAGAAATTTTCCTATAATAACGTACCCATTTTGTTCACATTGTATTAATAGTATCACCTAATTTCTCATCATTTTTATTTCTTTAAAAACTCCAACAATATTAATACATTCTATTAAAAATAAATGCGTAGTAGGATAACAAAAACCAAATAAAGTATAAGTTGCATAAATAAAAACTTTTAAAATATCTAAATTTTTTTTGCAACTATCCCATTCTTGTTGGTATAAATTAATGTCAGATTTATTATTTAAAATAAATACGCATAATAAATCTTTATATGCAAAAGATTCATTAGGCAACTCGTAAGTAGAATTCCAATAATTTGGAACATCTTTTGGAAATATTTTGGATTTTTTTCCATTTGCTTACAAAATTTTGACTATTCTTTCATTACTTGGGGATGTTTTCATAAATATTGAATTGCTATTTTTATAGAGTTGAGAAAAATTTGAAAAGTTTTTAAACTTGTACACGAAAATTTATTACATGACAAACACATCCAACGTGAAAATTTTTCCACCAAAAGTTGGTTTACAAATCTTTTCCAATTCAATAATTGAAGCGGTATTTGTCGAGACATTATCAAAATCAATTGAAAAAACTTTATTAAGTAAATAATTTTCTTCTAAAATTTGCCTAATTAATCTTTAAATATTTTTTGTTGTATGTCTATCATCAAAAATTTTAAATGCAATAACTCTTTTTTAAATATTCCAATTATCATCTATCCAATGACATTTTTTACCCATATAAGAATTAGTTTGCCAATGATTATACCAAATATCTCTACCGATATGGACACGTCCATTAAAATTCATAAAAAAAAGTTTGTAAATCTTTTTTCCTTTTTTATAAAGATTTTTAATTTCATGTTTAAGTGTATTTTTAAGAACACGTTTTGCTTGTGGAGCACATGCATTTTGTATAAATTGATTAAAATCAAAATTTTCACTAAAACTAAATGATAAATGTTCAACGTGAATAAATTTACATAATTCTTCTTTATACGTTTTCTCATTAAAACGAAATAAAGAAGAATTGCTAGGATTGACTTACCTAGAAATTCGTTTATTGGTTGACGTCAATTCTCACTTCGATTAAATGTTTCGATTTAAGATGCCTGTTAAATGTTCCATATCCTTGTCCACTTATGCATTTGCATACTACATCACAATATTTACAAATTAATTCATACCATTTTGGACATTTTTCAAAATTTTCAATTTTTGTGAAGTGCTCTCATATGTTGGATGTACCTTTTATTGTTGACATTTCTTCGACACCGATACGTGTGGACTTACTCCATATTAGAGAAAATATTGATTTTATAATCTACATCAACTCTTCAATCTATATAATCATTACGATTAGAATATTCGGATTTTCCTATATTGCTCTTGCCTTTGCCACTCATTTTACTTCTACTTGTCATTTTTTTAGATATATATAAAAAAAAATATGGTACAAAGCAAAAAATATAGTTACAAGGTATTAAAAAAGAATTTGAAATAGGAAATTATTAAAGAAGATAATAAATAAAGAAAATAAGAAATAGAGAATCAAGAACGTAATTGAGACTTGAGAATTAGAGAGAATAGAGAGTTAAAGAGAATTGGAGAGAATTGAGAGAATTTGTATGAAAAAATGAAAAATGGAAGGGATATTTATAAATTTTTTATCATGCAATTTTTATTTTTATTTTTTAAATTTTAGCCGTTGGCTCTAACAGCTCTTTTATAGAGTTGTCGGTTTAACAGCTCCAAACTGGCGATTCGAACCTTCGGTTCCGAGTTGATTTCAATTCTGAATCACTGAACCGATCAACGGGCTGGTTTTGGGTTTGATCGGGCTGGTTCTGGGCCTAAACCAGCCCATGGCCATTAGGGGTGAGCAACTTGAACCACCTGAACCGGGATCGCCTGGATCGGACCGGGACCGGTGGTCCGGTTCCCGGTTCTATAGAGGTCCGGTCCGGTTCCCGGTTCCTAAAATTGGGACCGGTGACCGGGCGGTCCGATTCCTAGTTCCTAGTTCCTAGGACCGGACCGGTCCTTTTTTAATTTTTTTTTCCTAATTTAGTCCGTAAATCTCTTTTGGCTCGTTGGGCCTCTTATTTTTTGTTACGAGGAAGTCATTTATATAGACATTGAAGTCCTATAACGTTATTGATTTCAACAATTAGAGAATAATTTGTGTTACATTTTTTTTTTGCTCCGGTCCGGTTCGGTCCGGTCCATTTGTCGGTCCGGTCCGGTTCTCGAGATGGTCGGTCCGGTTCTCGGTTCCGACAAATTGGGAACCAGGACCATCGGTCCGGTTCTCAATTCTTGAGGGGAACCGGATCGGACCGGAAACCGATCACCCCTAATGGCCATGTCTACTCTCGAGGACTCAGGCTTAGCCTTGATCGATCTTGGTCCAGTCTCAATTGATCGAGCTCGGCCTAGGCACCGGTAATATGAGCACGGGGCTTTGTGCTTTTGGCCTTGGCTCCTGTGGACTCGAGCCCAAGTGCTAGGAATATGGACAAGGGCAATGAGGTCCCAAGCCTAGCCTTCATGGACCCAAGTCCTAACTCAATGACACAAGCCGAAGCGGGACCTGGGCATAGGCATCAAAGTTCCGAGCCTGACCTCCATGAATAGGGAATCAGGGTTAGGGTCGTTGGGCTCGGCCTCAGGACCCCAATTCCCATTCTCGTTTTCCTGACTGTCTGTACCTTAGTCACTAATGTCCAATTAATACATGTATATTTACGCAAATAATATTAGGTTTTCCTTTCTAAATACCAAAAAATGTCATCATTTTTTCCCTAAAAGTTCACTTGTTGAACTTTTTAATAAACGGAGCCTGAACGACTGTTCTTGTTCACGCATACTGTAAGTGCACTTAAGCTAAATCGTACCCTTTTGGGCACTGGTTGATATCTTTATTATAAAATGCATAAAAGAGACATCAGACGTTAATGACTACATGAAAAGAGACACTATGTACGATGCTTAGAATTTCAGCAAGAAAGTGCGAATTTCCATGGGACCGAGCTCGACAACGAGATCCAACACATCGACAGGGCTGCCTCTTAAGGGCATTGGTTCCGCCGCGACCTCCCCTTCAACTTTCCATGTCATCCGCTTCATTTCAGATTTCTCTTGATTTGCAGACAGGCTCATTTCTTTCACTTCCTTTATCTGAACTCACGACCGTATATATCAATGACCAAATTTATGTTCATCAATATGAGAAACTACTTTTCATGGCAGGCAGACACTAAGAACTGTTAAAAACTCTACTTACCGTCTTTCCGGCGAACATCTTCTTCAGCTCAACTTTAGCCAAGGTCGAATATTCGGCATCTTCACCAGGCTAGATATGTTCACAACAAGAAAGATGGAAATGAATACTATGTATGTGGTATCTATCAATCACCTCTCTTTGATTCAAGTTGGACCTAATGACATCTTATTCCTACGGAATACGTTCACGAAGCTGCTCCTTTTTGGGCTAAAAGGGCACATGAAGAACTTTTCTCACCTCATATAGATGGGCAAGACGTAGAAGTGCACTCCCATCATCCAACTCCTGCGAAACAGAAAGGTCAATCAATCTCAGAGAGACAGAGAGAGAGAATATATATATATATGAGTTCGAACTCATTTACCTGAAGAGTGATTAAAGCTACATTTTGAGGTAAACTGTAACTTGAATCCATTGTAGTCGCAATGGTAACATGAGAAGCTGTCCAGTCCTCCATCTTCTGCAGTGTCATTCATTATGTTTGCTCAGGTAGAGGCTTAAGAATAGACAACAAAAAGTTAATGCATTCAATCGCTACCTCATATGCAAAAGCCAGAACTAAAGGCGAGTACACTTCTTGGCCGGTAGTCCGTCTCCAGCGGGCTCCCGTCCCTGGTTTGTTGATGCCTATGTAGTAGTGTCCTCGTACCTGGACATTCACCATCGCTTGGAAAAAGGAATGACGAGAAAACAATTGGTCATCCACGGATAACTTCTGGCGATGTCACGCACCGTTAGTCCTTCGCACGTACTATTTGCAATGCACACTCTCTCGTCAAGAGGTTCCCCCACTCCTCTGCTGTCATCTTTAAGCATTCGCCTGGTGCATGAAGCAAGAGAAGGTAAAAAGATGTCTAATGCGAAGAAAGGAAGGAATCATATGGGGCTGAGCATGGAAAGGACGTGCTGGACCTGTGAAGCATCAACTCTATTTGCCCGTCTTTGATACTGGCTCCTCCAGTGGCACGATCCACTAAGACCGAGAATTCGGTTTTGCTGTCCTTGGTGAAAATTCCAAGATTAATCTGACAATATAGCGTAGGAGGAGAGGATCCTTTTTAGGGGAATAGCATATTCACAAGTCTATGCTGCAGGTTGATAGAATTTCATATGTTCAAGCACCATATTGTGACTCACAATCATTTGGTAAGTCGTGAATTTAAAGAACTTACTGGGTAGTAATTTCCTGCAATAGGTTGAGTAACAGTAAGGGACCAATCTGATCTATAATCTCGCACCTGCATGAACCATAGCAAGCTTCTTTGCGTCAACCTAGGACAATCGAGCAAAATTGCTGTTGTATGAATTAACACGGTGACTTAGCAAACAATGGAAATGCAAATTCCAGCTTTCAATGATAAGTGAACCAACTTTTCTTTTCAAACAACATTTGAAATACTCAAAGAACAGAAAAAGTTATGACAATAACACTAGGATAGATGCTTAGTGGAGTGAGTTCGAATACAGTAATATGTCGAGCAGGCTTTGCACTCCGTCTGCTAGTACCAATATCCAATTCGTCTGCCGAGATGTCGATAATTTCAAGAGATAGGGAAAGGCGGCATCAAAAGAAAATGTAGGTTTTAGAGTTTACCCGTTTTATGAAATCCCTTCCATTGGAATCGGTGTAGAAGGTTTTCTCCGTGGCCATATGTGCCGTCATTTGTGTTATCACCTCCTTCCCAACTCCATCATCTGTTGGGATTGGTCCAATCTTCAAAGTTTAAAGCAATAAGCCTTAGGAGGAATTTCTTGGAGACTGAAGAGGCTAAATCTTTACTACGTAGACATTTATGACGATAAATTGATTGACTTTGCATGCAAGCCATTGAAAATTCAATCAACTATTTTGTTGCTAGATTTACTAACTCTGTCATATGTTGAAGATTATAGTTTAAAAAGCAACAAAAGTAGGAAAGGGCAACTCACTGTGAATTCGACATCAGCGTGCTCTTTGTCCTTGTATAATCTCGTGACCTGATGAAGTGAAAACTTAAAATTAGATCTCCGAGAATTCGACATCAGCATGCTAACACGATGCTTCAGTCGAACTCCTTGTGAAATATCCACATTCTGGACATTTTGGGCTCCTCCTAGTATCTCAAGTTCCGTAACCCATGACATGCTAAAACTCAGAGGTTCTTGAAAGAAAATAGACAAACAGCTAAGTAAATCATTGGGAAAAGCAAGAATGATCTTTGTCTGGACTTAATTTATCAAACAAAAGACCTGGTAGATCCATGAACTGAACTGTTGATGCACTTCATCCACTAGTGGTCCCCGAGCAACCTTCAGGGGCACCTGTGAGAGTTGAAATTAGTCATGAAGTTTTATGTGTCCACTCTTGTTGTTACAAGATATTTATTATATGATGTCACCAAATCGATATTTTTTTGAACATTCCACGAGCTAGTTAGAGCATTCAGAGCTGAGTAATGACAGGCTGCTCACTTTTCTTGAGACAATAGTTGGACGAGCCCCATCTGGACGGAATATGTATGCACCCGAAGCCTGCAATAAAGGAACTCTGCTGAGCACTTGCACTTATCTATCTTCCATTCCTTGGTTTGTGCTGTGAGTAGGTCAAGATACCGGTCTGCATTGGGTCACAAATCAAGCACAGAAGGAGTTACCTGATGATCATGTCTATCGCCGATACTTGAGGCATAGTAGAGATAGCTTTGCTGCACTGGTACATCTATCTGGTAAATTTGAGTCAGTCAACTAAAGATGCTATGCAGTTTGACATAGCCTCACAGAAATATATAAGAAACCGCTGTGATTGCTCTGGAAAAAATCCAATAAGTGACGGAAGGACAAGTATTGTTGTAATGTAGGAACGTTGAATTCTTGTCAAACCCTGACGAATAGCTAATGTCATTATACTAATCGAAACATCTAAAATTTAGGAGTTCTCATCATTGTTTCGCTTTATGCTAATGTAAATGGACGCTTCCTATTTACTGGCAAGTTGTTACATGACCCTTCAAACTAGAATTACACATTTGTCTTAAGTCCTAAGAGGACAAATTGGTGCTGCAAACTTTGAAATACGAGACAATCACATTAACTTGTTTGGATACCATGTGTTTGTCATTGAGCAACGCCAGCACTGTACATCCAGTTATTGGAGTTCAAGAGGAACTGGTGTGAGAGATGTTCAAAGTCATACTTTTCGCGGTGCACAAAATAGCCCTTTCCTTAGAGCCAGTTATTTCAGCTTGTAGAGAACCTTCCTAAAGATAAAGTATTTTTCCTACAAAAAAGCTGCAAGTAATTCTGGTCCCAAGAACTTTGAAGAAGTGAATGAGCCTGATAATTTCAGTGGATTCATCCATGCATAGTGAAATGGTAACAGAACAGTGAACAAGCTTTTGGAAGAAAATCTCGTTGCTAAACAACAATCAATAACTTTCACTAGGCTCACCCCCGTTTTTGGGTTGAACATCCGGACAAGTTGGCCGGAGGTTGACGAAAATAGCATCTTCATATCACCTGGTCCAACTTCTATGGTATCACTATGTGGATTGCCCAGTGCAGAAAGGACACTAGTTTTTCTTTCCCCTGCATCATTTTGAAGCCCAGATAAGGAAAGTAAATTTAAACGAGTCAGCATGGCTTTCTAACAATAATGAAGCTGTGTCGAATCAATTGTGCCTGTCGGTTTTACGGCCCCAGACACATGAACTGCGAATGGATTCTAAAGTAGTTCTGGAGCATGTCTAGGCTCATCTCCACTCCTACAAGATGCATTTTACCTCATACTGACTATTATAAATTTGAAATTTGTTTTGTTAAATGTTCTACTTCCTGTTGGTGAAATCTACTCTGGCAAGCCATGGCAGATGATATAAATATCAATCTCAGAGGCTTTAACAATTGTTGTCGAGAATCAAGTACGTATAAACCAACCTTCTGTAGCTGCTTTAGAAATGAAGTATGTGTTCCAACCCAATGGCAGTAATGAAACTCGAAACAGAAGCCAATACTTTGGGACCTGCTGTGGCGACAATCCCAAGTTGGCTTTCACATAGAAGTTCCTCAAGTTGATTGTAACATTGTCCATATCGACAAATTGGGCTTCAATGGTATTTCCAGAAGAGTCACGGACGACTAAATTTGAATCACTAACCTGGTAGACATTGTCATAGCCAAATTATATTGAAATGCAATTATCAATCTCTCGATGCATAAACAATTGGCACAACAGGAAAGAAGTTTGTACTCACAGGAATCCTTATAATATCACTTCGATTCCATCCAAGCGGATTATATGCTACCACAACCTGGTCAAGAAAATTTCTGCTAGACCATATGAATTTCTACAAGCAATTTATGGTGTAAGACCTGAAAAGTTACCAGACTCTTTCCGTCCGGAATATCTTCCTCTGTTGCTGGGCAGAAACTTATATTGAGTAATTGGCACTGTCAAAAAGTGACGTAAACAAGAGATGAATATAGGTCATCTTGAGTAAGTCAATAGTTAGTCTTCAGACAA
>JAGVVM010015959.1:0-15698 GCA_019149425.1 Psidium friedrichsthalianum | reverse complement strand
GGACGGACGACGGGGCCAAGAACGGTCGAATGGGCTCACGGCCAGCGAGGATGGGACGGCGGCTTAGGTGGCTGATCCGGTGTCCTCATGGGTCTTCCAAGACCTAAATAAGTTGGCTTTAGATGTTAGAAAGGTAGCGGGAGTGAGTGGGGTAGCTTGAACAGCCCGGGTCCTCATGGTGCAACGACGATGAAGGAAGAGCACAAGAGAGAGAGCGGGCTGGTCGGGGTTTCTCGGGGTTGCTCAAGTCACGAAAATGGGAGGAGAGGGAGTCGAGGGACTTACCAAGGTGGAGACAAGGCCGATGGTGGCGGTGGGTGGCCGGACGACGGCAAACGGCGGACGGCGTTGGACGGCACGGGCGGATGAAGGGGAAGAAGAAGAAGCCGTGAGGGAGAGAGGAAAGGGAGAAGAAAAAGAAGAGAATGGGAAGATGATGGACTCGGCCAAATAATAGGGGAGGGGTGAGGAGAGAGAGAGAGAGAGATTTTAACAAATTAAAATAAAGGAAAAATAGGTAATAATGGTGTTAGGTGAGTGAATAGTGACATGGATGTGATTATGGTACTTTTGACTTGATTGATGGATTTGTCTTGGAACTTGTGCCATGATTGACTGATTTGATTTGATGGATTGATTGATGGGACATTGATTGATTTGACGCTTGATTTGACTTGCCTCGATTTACGTGCCAAATGCACCGATCGGGTCCCGAGCGCGAACGAACTTCTGACTGGAATTGGTTTCGTTCTATCGTGTTCGTTCTCAAATAATTCTAATTTATCTAACTTTAAGGACTGAGCATTTACCGGGGGCATTTCGGTAATTTTCCATTCACGTCTTGCTTCTCGACGTGCACCGGCTGTCTGCCCTTTAGGCGACGGTTTCTGAAACTGTATCCATTTCTCCATTGTGACCATCTTAGAAATTCGATTGTCCAAGATCGGAATTCATTTCGTGGCCGAATCCATTAAATTACGACTCTGTCGAATTCCTCAGACCAACGAGCGGTTGTTTAGGAAAATTTCCTAGGTAGCCATTCCCCTTCGGTTGGTCGTCTCAAGTTGATCAGACTCGAGTGAGGTTTAACTAGAGCGTATTAATGAAATTTATCCATTCAATTTATAAATTTCGAAAATGGGTCGAAAATCCAGAATGTCACAATTCTTCCCTCCTTAAAAAGTTTCGTCCTCGAAACTTGCCTTTTACTTCCTTTCCCATCAATGTAACCATCTCATGTTTGCTACCTCCTTCGGCTATATGGCCCAATTAATCTTCCGCTGCGCACTTTGATCCTTCGTCTTCCTTTTTCACTACATTCCGCAATCTCAACTATTCAAAAGAACTCTCATCGGCTCGAATACTTGTAGGTCTATTTATCATCGTCAACCTATAGTTTCTTAACATTTTCTCATGGATAAGCCCAATCTATTCTTACTCTTGCTTATCCATACACCCTACTTCAGAACCATTGAGTTCATCTCATTTCTCTAAATAGATCATCCCTTATATCTAGGATATGATACATCTCAGCCCCCTTCTTCACGATGCTACTTCCAGATACCATGCCTGGGACTTTGTTGGTTACGGTCTTTTAAATTCTAGCACATCTCACCCCCACCACGACACTATCGGATCACCAGCCAACTAGCTCGTGTGGGTCTCGTCATGGATCGCCCTGACCGCACAACAGGGGTCCTCTCCGATTATTACGGAGGTACAGATCACAATCACTTGACTTTCACCAACACTTCCAAGGCACTTCGGCATCTCTCACTAGAGGCATCTCACTAAAACATCCTGAAAGAGCATTGGGGCTTTTATCATTTCTTTGCCTTTCTCAAACGACTATTTTCGCTTCATGGTACTCCCCAGGCTTATCCCTTTCTATATTACATGTGTATCAATTCCGTCACATATACCGCTTCACCATCCGCCTATCGATCTCATGATTAAGGGTACGCAAAACTCTCATTTAAGATCCCAAGGGTTTGCGTCGCTTATCCATCTAACATTCTTGGCGACTTTGACCAATCCTTGATCTTTCTCACATCGCTTGATTGCACCAACAACTGTTAGACTAACTTTGAGTCCACTATAATTCTTTTACCAATCTCACCGCAGCGTAAGAGAATTCCCTTTTCTCTCTCTACCATTTAGTGATTCCCTTACTAATATCCTGATCTTTAGCTGGCACTTACCATCATGCGTACTCTACTGGGTGAAGCCACTCTTCCTATTCTCCTTTAAGGTTTTTCGAGCTAGCTTCCATATATCTTCATTTGATTCCTTCTGCATCCCTTCTCATTTTCCACTCTGTTATTTTGGTATCTACTCCTTTAGAGTCTTCCCATCCCACAAAAGTAATCTTTAACACGGGTCATCCACCGTCTGAAGCTCATGGATTCGTTGGTCACAACTTTCGTTACACCCTCTTAACAACACCAAGGAGGCTCCTAACTCAATCTCCATGTTCGTCGATCTATATGGTGTCACTCAGGCGCGGAGCATCTAACTCATTTCTGAGATAATCCACCTCTTATCACCAAGGACTTACCAAGCTCATCTAGAGCTTTTAGTAAGGATCCCAGCTAAACCATCAAGGTCTGACACAATTCAAGCCTATAGTCTTCCAACATCGAGCCTTTGCAATTCCATGTCTCCGATCTATTTCCCAAGGCTAACCATTAGAACCTCCCAATTCAAGCCTATCAGGATATCATCGTCACCATTCTTCACAAGTCGCTCACTCTCATGCCATTCCTAGGCAACTCAGGTTTTTCTCATCTCCTTCAACGATTGGTACGCCTCGTAGGTCACTTACTTATATCAAATCTATACACTTTACATCCTGATCATCTTATAAACTCGAAACATCCTCACAATCATCATGTTCTTGAGCGGGTCATCCCTTAAGCTCCCACGATTCGGATTCAAAAGCTTATCTCCTAAGCTTACCGTCACCAACCTGCTAAATCACTACAATATATCCTCAAGTTTGGGTATCAATAGTTCTTAATCACGATTGTATACTTTGGCTAGTCCTTCATTTATACATTACGCCATTAAGCTTTGAGCATACACTTCAATCCGACTTTGCACCTGAGCTTTTCTAATGCCCATCAATTTGTCCGCGAATCCCGATTGTACCTTCACTCTGGCCACTCATGAGTTTCAACAACTAAAACTATCAAGGCACTACAACTTCACATTGATAAGTGTCCCAAACAACTATCCATCAAACTACCAGGATTCAAGCCTAAACCTTTATTTTTCAAGCTTATCCTCCAACATGTATCTGAGCTTCCATGTATATAGTCCACAAATGCCTACCATTCCATTCCTATATTATTTCCACCAGGCGAGTCCATAGACAGGCACTCTTGCAATACAAGCGCTAATGCAACCTACGTCAAAGTTGTCCAGAGGCTGTAATTTACCAGCTAACCACTCATTACCTGGCTCTCCTTGCACTTCTACTATTTATACCCATCAAGGAGGTTGAAATGTCTTATCGCAAAGGTTACACATCCTTCTATTTCATTTAAATCCCAAGAGCTAATTCCTGTGATTCTCCTTCTTGTTACGGCGGTGTCTATCTCGTTATCCATCTCTACGAACAACCTCACCTCTTGAGACCTTGCTGACCTTACTTAAGCACGTTCTTGTCCCATTCCCATAAGGGTCCCTCTATTATCCTTGACACACGCTCTAAAAACCCTCACATTTCACTTTCATACTCATCCACAAATGTTTACTCTTGATGAAGCTTCAGGAAATTTTTCCATCTTTTCCCTCTCGAGCACCCTCTTCATCTTAGCACCTTAGCAGAGCAAGCGCCTTTTCTCGCCATTTTATCTAGAGGATAATTACTTCAAGTCTACTATTTCCATTAAACTCAGATAACTTTCATCTTCAAAAATTGTTCCTCTCACCAATGCATTTAACGGACTCCATTTCACATTTCTGTTGATCCTATCCTTCTCATTGGCCCCGTTCACGGTGGCCGCTATAGCTTTTGTAGCTTGGGCAACAATAGCAGCTCTTTCTTCAGTCTGCCTGCCCATCGGATTCCCTTATTTCTTTCCACATTTTCAAGATCTCACCCATCCTTGGTTCTTCGACTGCAAAAACTTACTTCTGGTTCTCCACTCCCGTTAAACTCAAATAGTTGCGGCTTCAGGAATTGCTCTGCCACATGATGTATCTGACGACCTCCATTTCGATTACCCTTACCCCCATTCGCTCCATTCACAGCAGCCAGAGCGGCATCAGCTGCTGGGGCTACAATGGCAGTTCTTCTTGCCGCCTGCCTACCCATCAATCTATGGATTTCAATCAGGATCCTCATCATCTTTTCGATCCTAGCGTCTCCTTCTGGTGCTGGAGCTTGCGAACTCTACGCGGCTGCGCTAGGTCTTTTGCCCCTATTGCTCATCCTTCCTAATCTCACTCACTCCTGGACCCGATATAATTCCTTTCAGGAATTAGTAATCTAAACTACCATCCAAGCTTTCGCCTGCTATCGCGTCTACTGACATGAACATGCATGTAAAGTTTGCTGCAGCTTTTAAATGCAATTGGACTCGGAAGACACCTAGACTCACCCTGACGATGCCCAACCCAGGCCACTCTGTTCGCCACCTCAACTAGAAGCCTGCCGGGAGCCGCTCCTTGATCGGGTCTCTGCCCCGGCGACCATTCCCCGCCCTCATCATTTCTTGGTGCGAACAGTTGTCCTAAGTCACTCACCTCCAGAGAGGGTCCCATTCCACGTGTCCCATACCACGCTTCATTACGGTTTGTAGGCGTCCCGTCAGACCTGTCCCATACCAGGCTGACGGTACCCAGCCCAATAAATTATGATGCATGCGCTTTTCAAACCAAAAGCTTCATTTTAAATTGATTTCATTTGAGAACAATTTGCTTTCGATGCAGAAATCATGCAATGCATGATGGTCAAGCAGCGCGCGACAGCCGACTAGGCATACAAACACATGCAGTACTAACCAGTAACTAGTCAACCAGCAATCAGCATCCAAGCACCCAACTCACGGGGCTATGCTTTAGAACCTTACCTCAGGTCCTGACGCATCTGCAGATTAGCTAAGAGGGCTCCTCTAGATCCTGCTCGATCTCTGGAGAGGGCGGCTCGGTCTCTACCTCCACTCGGAGTCCAAAAGGTGTCGGGGTGCATCCATCACGGTGATCTGGGATATGAAAATTTGGCAACCACCGCCAGTGAGTCGAGGACTCAGCAAGCTCACCACTAATCCTAGCGTAGGATAGAGTATACTAGTGGGGTCGGTCCTATCCAATAAACTAGGGTTTGCGGTCCAGGGTTCAGACACTCTCAGTTACCCTCGGTACCAGACCCCCACCACATAAGCAAACGTGCAAGGCATAGCAATGCAGATCATACAACACAGACGGGCAATAATAAACAGTCAGCCATGATGCCATATGCCAATGATGCAGGCCTCAATCGGCCATAACGGATCCCAATGGATCATGCCCGTCTGTCTCTCCAATTCCCATCAGGGCCCATTCTCATGCCCCTCGGGCTCGTGCCTCAACCCGCGTGTGGTACGCCTCAGGTTGGCACGCTTATCCCTCCATTTCCCATCAGGGCCCATCCTACTGTGCCACTCGGCAATGCCTCAACTGCGTATGGTACGCCTTACGTTGGTTACTCCCTTTTCCCTCCATTTCCCCGCGTAACAACGCCTCTGGGGCTCCTTCTCATGTCACATCTCCGGTGACTCATGCCATGCTCTCAATGTATGCGGGCCCAGATAGTCGCAAGCAGCGATTCAATCACAGAGCAGGCATGCAATGGTACATAAATACTGGAACAGAGCACATCAAAGAATCATACGAGCAACTTATTACGTTGCCAGAACAGGTATCACGTAGGCCCAGTGCTCTACAATCAGTTCCCCAAGTAAACCCAACCTGTTTAGCATTATCTCGGGAACCCACTAAATCAGAACTCGATCCAGACAATCCCAGCAATCCAGTTGAACCCAGTAGCTAAGGTTAGTTCCCAGGGAATTAATAACCCACGATTAATGATTTAGTGTTTTAATAAACCCTTGAGTTTAATTAAGTTAGGCTTAGCTTAGGTTAGGACCTAATTAATTTATTTAGGTTCGAGTGGGCCTAAGGCCCGTTCCAAGGTTCAAGGCCCATAATTAACATCTTAAAATCCTTTTGGGCTCCATTTGATCTTATTAAATTTAATTAAGCCCAATTACTAAAGCCCAATGATTCTTTCTCAAGTTAAGACCCAATGGTTCTTTCTTAAATTTAAGCCCATTATGAGAATTAAGCCCATTATGCTCTAAGGCCCATTCACTATTCACAAGCCCATGAATTAATTATAAGTGATTAAATATTTTAAGGCCCATTATCATATTAATTTTCGGATGGGGCCCAAGCCCATAATTTAAAATAAACTTATTGAGCCCATTTAAGCATTTTTAGGCCCAATTCCAACCCCTAAGCCCATGTACACTATTGGGCCCTAAAATTTTATATTCAAGACTATAAATAAGGCCCAATTAACTCTATTTTTCGCCCATTTAAGGCCCATTATTTTATTTAAGTCCACAAGTGTCAATTTGGCCCAATTAGCTTAAAAATTAACCCTTGAGCCCAATTTCTTTCTTTGGCCCATCTTTGTTCACGCCTAACCCATCAATGGCAGCCCACAACATCTGATTTGAGGCCCAAACCAAATACCACAGCCCCTACACACGGCCCATTAGCAAACCCTTAATTTAGCCTAATGATCATTAACCATAACCAACTAATTTCCATACTAATCACCCCCATTAACCTCTAACACACCAATCACACATGAATACCACAAGCCTAGGCTAGGATTAGAGGATGTGCTCACCTTAAATGGACCGAAAATAGCAACGACGGACGACGGGGCCAAGAACGGTCGAATGGGCTCACGGCCAAGCGAGGATGGACGGCGGCTTAGGTGGCTGATCCGGTGTCCTCATGGGTCTTCCAAGACCTAAATAAGTTGGCTTTAGATGTTAGAAAGGTAGCGGGAGTGAGTGGGGTAGCTTGAACAGCCCGGGTCCTCATGGTGCAACGACGATGAAGGAAGAGCACAAGAGAGAGAGCGGGCTGGTCGGGGTTTCTCGGGGTTGCTCAAGTCACGAAAATGGGAGGAGAGGGAGTCGAGGGACTTACCAAGGTGGAGACAAGGCCGATGGTGGCGGTGGGTGGCCGGACGACGGCAAACGGCGGACGGCGTTGGACGGCACGGGCGGATGAAGGGGAAGAAGAAGAAGCCGTGAGGGAGAGAGGAAAGGGAGAAGAAAAAGAAGAGAATGGGAAGATGATGGAGTCGGCCAAATAATAGGGGAGGGGTGAGGAGAGAGAGAGAGAGATTTTAACAAATTAAAATAAAGGAAAAATAGGTAATAATGGTGTTAGGTGAGTGAATAGTGACATGGATGTGATTATGGTACTTTTGACTTGATTGATGGATTTGTCTTGGAACTTGTGCCATGATTGACTGATTTGATTTGATGGATTGATTGATGGGACATTGATTGATTTGACGCTTGATTTGACTTGCCTCGATTTACGTGCCAAATGCACCGATCGGGTCCCGAGCGCGAACGAACTTCTGACTGGAATTGGTTTCGTTCTATCGTGTTCGTTCTCAAATAATTCTAATTTATCTAACTTTAAGGACTGAGCATTTACCGGGGGCATTTCGGTAATTTTCCATTCACGTCTTGCTTCTCGACGTGCACCGGCTGTCTGCCCTTCGGGCGACGGTTTCTGAAACTGTATCCATTTCTCCATTGTGACCATCTTAGAAATTCGATTGTCCAAGATCGGAATTCATTTCGTGGCCGAATCCATTAAATTACGACTCTGTCGAATTCCTCAGACCAACGAGCGGCTGTTTAGGAAAATTTCCTAGGTAGCCATTCCCCTTCGGTTGGTCGTCTCAAGTTGATCAGACTCGAGTGAGGTTTAACTAGAGCGTATTAATGAAATTTATCCATTCAATTTATAAATTTTCGAAAATGGGTCGAAAATCCAGAATGTCACAGTAATAGTCGACAGGTTGACCAAATCCGCACATTTTATCGCGGTATGAAAGGATTCTACCCTAGAGAAGTTGGCTGAGCTGTACGTGAAGCAGATTGTAAGACTGCATGGAGTGCCAGTAAGTATTGTGTCAGATAGGGATCCTCGTTTCACGGCCACATTTTGGAAGAGTTTGCAGAGTGCTTTGGGGACAGAGTTAAGATTTAGTACAGCCTACCACCCCAGACAGATGGTCAGTCAGAAAGGTCCATACAAACGCTGGAAGTCATGTTGAGGGCGTGTGTCATAGACTTCAAGGGTGGCTGGGAGGAGCAGCTACACTTAGTGGAATTCGCCTACAACAACAGTTACCAACAGAGTATCAAGATGGCGCCGTTCGAAGCGTTGTATGGAAGGGCCTGCAGGATGCAATCTGCTGGGATGAAGTGGGCGAGAAAAGCATAACAGGCCCAGAGTTAGTTCAACAGTCAGTAGAGGCAGTCAAGGTGATTAGAGACAGACTGAGGACCGCCCAGAGTAGACAGAAGAGCTATGCAGACAAGAGACGTAAGCCATTGGAATTCCGAGTTGGAGATCATGTCTTTCTGAAGGTGTCGCCGATGCGAGGATTATCTCGGTTTGGCAAGAAGGGAAGCTGAGTCCCAGATTCGTTGGGCCATTCGAGATTTTGGAAAGGTCGGGACACTGGCTTATCGTCTAGCACTGCCACCGAACTTATCTCAGATTCACAACGTGTTTCATGTGTCGATGCTCCGGAAGTACGAGCCGGATCCTGGCCATATATTCGATCATGAAGTCATTGAAATGGATGACCGCGTTCGTACGTGGAAAGGCCAGTGAGGATTGAAGATCGTAAGGAACAAGTGCTCAGGAACAAGACGATTCCTTCGGTCAAAGTTATCTGGGAACATCATGGAACTGAAGGAGCCACCTGGGAAAGTGAAGACGAGATGAAGAAGAAATACCCTTATCTGTTTGAGTAGATCAGTGTAATTTTGTTATGGGAACAGAGATTCATGTGCTGTTAATTTCGAGGACGAAATTTTTTATAAGAAGGAAGAATTGTGACAGTCTGAAAATTCGACCATTTATCGGAATTTCTAAATGAATGGAAACGCTTCGTTAATACACTCTGATTGACGCTCACTCAGGATTAGCTACCCTGAGATGACCAACCGAAGGGGAAAGGCTATCTGGGAATTTTTCCAATCAGCCGCCCGTTGGTCTGAGACTGAGGCAGAGTCGGTATTTAATGAAATTGACCACGAAATGAAATCCGACATTGGACAATCGAATCAGTAAGATAAACACAATGAAGAAATGAAATCAGTTTCAGAAATGTCGTCTGAAGGTCAGACAGCCGGTGCACGTCGAGAAGCAAGACGTGAATGGAAAATTACCGAAATGCCCCCGGTAAATGCTCAGTCCTTAGAATGAGATTAATAGGATTTTTGAGAGTGGATTCGATAGACCGACCACCAAATCCAGACCGAAATTCGTTCGCGCTCAGGACCCGATCAGTGCATTTGGCACGCAAATCGAGGCAAGTCAAATCAGTTGTCACATCAATCGGATGTCACATCATCAATCAATCACATCAATCATGTCATGGTTCAATTTCCAATGTAAATCAATCACTCACATCAAAGTACAAATCACATCAATATCACTATTTGACCTACCCCATTATAATCTCCATTTTGGATTTTAGTGGATTATAATCTCCCTAGTCTCTCTCCTCCCCCTCACTTTTCTCCATTCGGCCGAAGCTCTTCCCTCCTCTCCTCTCGGTCTCTCTCGTTCACCGCCCGGAGCCGCCGTCGTCCGCCGTCCCCGTCGCTGTCGTTCGGCTAGCCGCGACCACCACCAGCCTTGTCCTCGTCCCGGTAAGCCTCTTGATGTCTCTTCCCTTCATTTTTCAAGGCTGGACCACCCCGGTTGGAACCACATCAGCCCGCTCCTCCTCTCGTCGTCGTCGTCGTCGTGGCGCACCGGAGGAGCTCGAGCCATTTCGGCTTGTCCCGCCGCCACCACCAGCTCATCTAACACCTAGAACCGACTCGCATAGGTCTTGGGAACCTCGCAAGGACGCCGGAACAGTCGCCAAGTCGCCGTCCCTCTCCGTTCGGCCGTGAACCCGTTCGGCCGCCCGGTGTCCTCCGTCGTCGTCGCCTCAAATCCAACCCATTTAGGTAAGCTTCACTCTCTAATCTTGGCTTAGGCTAGTGTATGTGTGTATGGGTTGTGGTGTTAGTGGCTAATTAAGGTGATTAGTGTGTAATACGTGTAATTAAGCCTAATGGGCTTTAGGCTAATCGGGTGTGGATAATGGGCCGTGCGCGTGAGGCTTGGAGAGATTGAATTTGGGCCATGAAATAACCTTAGTGGGCTGCAATTGATGGTGTGGGCGTGTGGACTTATGGGCCAAAACAAGTTGATGGGCCTAGAGATCTAATTCCATGATGGTTGGGCCAATTTGGAACTCTTGGGCCCAAGTTTTAATAATGGGCCACCTATGGACGAAAATTTGAATTAATTAGGCCCAAATTATGTTTATAAATATTTAAAATATAAGGCCCAATAATATACATGGGCTTAGGATAACAAATTGGGCCTAAAATGGTCAAATTGGGCTTAATTGACTAACTTTTGGAAATGGGCTTGGGCCCTACACGGATTTAATAATAATAATGGGCCTGAATCATATATTTGATTTAAGAATTAATTTATGGGCCTTGAACCTTAGAACGGGCCTTAGGCCCAATTGAACCTAAATCAATTAATTAGGTCCTGACCTAAGCTAAGCCTAATTTAATTAAACTTAAGGGTTTATTAAAACACTAAATCATTAATCGTGGGTTATTAATTCCCTGGGAACTAACCTTAGCTACGGGGTCAACTGGATTACTGGGATTGTCTGGATCGAGTTCCAATTTAGTGGGTTCCTGTGATAATGCTAAACAGGTTGGGTTTACTTGGGGAACTGATTGTAGAGCACTGGGCCTACGTGATACCTGTTCTGTCAACGTAGTAAGTTACTCGTATGATTCTTTGATGTGCTCTGTTCCAATATTTATGTACTACTGCATGCATGCTCTGTGAATGAATCGCTGCTTGCGACTATCTGGGCCCCGCATACATTGAGAGCATGGCATGAGTCACTAGAGATGTGACATGAGAAGGAGCCCCAGAGGCGTTGATACGCGGGGAAATGGAGAGAAAAAGGAGTAACCAACGTAAGGCGTCAGAAACGCAGTTGTGGCATTTGCCGAGTGGCACTGTTGGATGAGCCCTGATGGGAATTGGAGAGATAGACGGGCATGATCCATTGGGATCCGTTATGGCCGGTTGAGGCCTGCATCATTGGCATATGGCATTATGGCCGACTGTTTATTCTTGCCCCGTCTGTGTTGTACGATCTGCATTGCTATGCTTTGCGCGTTTGCTTATGCGTTGGGGGTCTGGTACCAAGGGTAACTGAGAGCGTCTGAACCTTGGACCACAAACCCTAGTTTACTGGATAGGACCGACCCCACTAGTATACTCTATCCTACGCTAGGATTAGTGGTGAGCTTCTGAGTCCTCGACTCACGGGCGGTGGTTGCCCTTCTTTTTCAGATCTAGGACACCCGTGATGGCAGCGCCCCCTATGCTTTTTGGATTACCAGTGCAGATGGATACCCAGGTCACCCTCCATTTTGATATGCATGCTGCGATGTGGCATAGGCACGTGACGACTGTACTAGTGGATCAGGGTGGACCCTACCTTGTACCCCATAGGTTCGAGGCGTGGTTTAGAGAGGGCCTTTATGGTTTTGAGGGACCCCAGAGGGACTCTCCGATCCCTATGGAGGAGGACCCGTTCTTCCTGCAGCCTGCTGAGTATGGCGGCCAGGTGATCGATCCCGACCAGCCGCAGGAGTTGCCGTCCCCAGGGCGTTCCGAGATTGACGGCCATGAGGAGGGTGATGCCATGGACACCGACGAGGAAGACCCAGAGGAGGATCCGGAAGAGGACCCCGAGGAGGATCCCGAGGAGGAGGAGGAGGACTGAGTCCTACTGTCGCTGGTTTAGACTTTTGGAGATAGTGCGAGCGTAGGTGTCTTGACGTAGGTTGCGATTCCTTTTGGGGGTCTGTACTTAACGCTCATTATATGTATATATTGAGTTTGTGCCCCCTTGTCGTACTACCCCTCTGTTTGTATGCATGAATGTATGGTTAGGAGGCACGCTTCCGCAGGTTCGTAGGGTGGTTGTTGGACGCGTCGTATGGTTGCGACGAAAAGACTCCCCTGGGCCGTCGCGTATCGTAAACCAGGCGAGCGCAAGTAAAAATTTAAACGGTATGAGCGGGATGTCGCGGGCCCGTAGGGTTCGGGGCGTGTCACCTTTAGTCTTGACAGAGCCTCGGGATTTCCTCCATCTTTTTCCTCAAGCAGCTTTCTTCTCTAAGCATTCCAGCGCGGCAAACATCCCATCTAGCTTTCCTGTTTAGCGATGGAGTACTTGGGTCCTCCATTTCCATTTCCCCCAATTCATTATTCTCATTGGCCCCATTCACGCGGCCACTGTAGTTATAGCAATTTGGGCGGACAGCGGGCAGCTCTCTCTTCTTGAGCATACCTACCCACTAGGTTTCTAACCTCTTTCAATATCCTCAAGACCTCATTCATCCCTGGGCCTTCAACTACAAATGTTTACAAGCTAAATGCTTCACAATTCTTTCTGCCCCGATGCTCGTACTCCCAGATCCTATTCACTCAATCTGCCTCAGTCCCATCAAGTTACTGACTTCAGTCGGGACCCTCATCATCTTTTCGATCCTAGGGTTCCTTCTGGCGTTGGAGCTCGCGAACAACACGGCTGCGCTAGGTCTTTTGCCCCTATTGCTCATCCTCCTAATCTCACTCACTCCTGAACCCGATATAATTCCTTTAGGAATTAGAAATCTAAACTACCATCTAAGCTTTCGCCTGCTATCGCGTCTACTGACATGAATATGCATGTAAAGTTCGCTGCAGCTTTAATGCAATTGGACCGGTAGACACCTAGACTCACCTGTACGAGCTAAACCCAGGCCACTCTGTTCGCCACCTAACTAGAAGCCTGCCGGGAGCCGCTCCTGATCGGGTCTCTGCCCCGGCGACCACTCCTCGCCCTCATCATTTCTTGGTGCGAACAGTTGTCCTAAGTCACTCACCTCCAGAGAGAGTCCCATTCCACGTGTCCCATACACGCTTCATTACAGTTTGTAGGCGTCCCGTCAGACCTGTCCCATACCAGGCTGACGGTACCCAGCCCAATAAAATATGATGCATGCGCTCTTCAAACCAAAAGCTTCATTTTAATGATTCATTTGAGAACAATTGCTGTCGATGCAGAAATCATGCAATGCATGATGGTCAAGCAGCGCGCGACAGCCGACTAGGCAAACAAACACATGCAGTATTAACTAGTAACTAGTCAACCAGCAATCAGCATCCAAGCACCCAACTCACCGGGGCTATGCTTTAGAACCTTACCTCAGGTCCTGACGCATCTGCAAGGTTAGTCTGAAATGCCATAGTCTATGACCACACTATACTAACCATCTACTCTGCAAGCACATGCGCCAATCAATTCATGCATTCTACCCTTCCTGATCTTAGGTCTAAGGTCTGTCTAGCTAACTACCCCAAAATCATCAGCATTATCACTCCAATCCTCGAACAGTCTCGTATCGAGCTAACCTTGCTCTGATACCACTCGAAAGGGGATGTCACGCCCCGAGCCCTCTCGAGCCCGCGACATCCCGCTCATACATTTAATTCTCTTCGGCTTAGCGCGCGCCTGATCAACCGTACGCGACGACCCAGGAAAATCTCTTTCTTCGTCGCGACCAGGCGGCGCGTCCATAAAACCTGAAACCTGTGAACCTGAAACCTGCGGAAGCGTGCCTCCTATCCATGCATGCATACATCGATAATGGGGTAGTACTTACGAGGAAGGATAACATACCAACATCATTGTATACATACAACAAGCGTAGGTACAGACCCCAAAAGAAAAATACATTCTACAGTCCAAAAATCCTGACGCTCGGCCTACACGCATAGTCTAGACTTGGCGTCTGGCACAAAATCACCCTCTGGCCCCTTCTTCCTGTCCGTCAATCTCCAAGGCGGACCGGGACACAGCAGCTCCGCCATCGGGTCTGGATCAACTACCTCACCTCCATAGGCTGCGGGTGACCCTTGTCTTATTCGTATAGGCAGTCCAAAATAACACGGGTGGTGCGGCCATCACAGGGGTCTGGGATTTGAAAATATGGCAACCACCGCCAGTGATCGAGGACTCAGCAAGCTCACCACAATCCCAGCGTAGGATAGAGTATACTAGTGGGTTCGGACTAACCAGAAACTAGGGTTTCAGCTCACCAGCTCTAAAATCCTCACTGGTTTCCAGGAACCCAATCCAACATATGGACAGTCAAACTATGCGATACAACGCAGTTAAAACATGCAAACGGGCAGTCACAGGCAATCGCAACAACTCAATATGCAAACACAAATGCATGCTTCTAGTAGCCTCAACCGACCCATGGATCCTGCCCGCTTATAATCATCAAGTCCATCAGGCCTCATCCCACGGGCCACTCGGCATGGCCTCAACCCGCAGATGGTACGCCTCAGGGTTGCACGCTATATACACTCCAGTTCCCAACGTAAAGACGCCCAGGGATCATCCACACTGGGCCGTCGGGCATTGCCTCAACGCGCTGGTACGCCTTACGTTGGCCAAGCTTATCCTCCAGTTCCCCCCGCGTAAAGACCTCAGGGCTTATCCCACATTGTCACACCTCCAGGGGAATCTATGCCATGAACCAGTAACATGAGGCTATCAAAACAATTTCCCCACGCATAGATACAGAGCAGGCATCCAGTAGATGTATATTTAACAGGCCGACATTTAAAAAGTGGTTCCATCAAAAACCATGTCATCGGGGTATGCCCGTGCAAGCATAGGATATACACGAGCATCCTCAACCACTGATTCAATTGGTACCCACGTAGTACGAAGATATCGACTTCCTTATGAAATAAACCCCCAATTTAGCTCAATCGTGTAATTCACTGAGAACTTATCAATTCAGCAGCCTGATCCAATCAGGCTAAGGCCCGGCCCAGCTGATGCATACACACAATCCAACGCCATCCTGCCCATCTCCCATCGAAATCATTATTCTAGACCTATGCGCGTTCACTTACATAATTGCATAGCAAATTTCACACCATACCAACCTCTATATCTATCAAACGAACATATCGCAATCAGTCTTACATACGTTTAGGCCATTAATGTAAATTAAGTCCATCACTTTAGTCCAAGGGCCTATATCACATGTCACAAGCCCATGATAAATTTAATAAATAACATTTTAAGGCCCATATTATTAATTTAGGGCTAGGCCAAGCCCATATTTAAAATAATCTATTAAGCCCATTAGCATTTTAGGCCCAATTTTTTCCAAGCCCAGCCAATTGGGCACTAAAATTATTCGAACCTGATTATGGCCCAATTAATTCATTTGCGTTCCAAGATAAGGCCATTCAGAAACCTTAGTCCAAGG
>JAGVVM010015958.1:0-13307 GCA_019149425.1 Psidium friedrichsthalianum | reverse complement strand
AAACTGCCAAAGCCTCCTCGCACTCGATGAAAGACAGTACCTAAAGATCGAGAACGTTCGTTTAAGAGGTGAGTTAGATCAGTTCATAACAGGATCGAGTTATGTTGGAGCAGGGTACAGAAAGACCAATCCTACTGGATCAGCATGATACCTCCCGAGAAAGAGGGAACAAATCACCCCCAGGCGGGACCTTGATGATGATCTTTTCGACATGATCTACCAGTTTGATGTCGGTAGAGCATTGGGACTATGATGCGCATGCTCAGCTAGTGACCACCGGACATTCAACATGGCCGATGCGTACCTGATCGGAATGAAGCTTGCCGACGACTGGAGAGCCTGCAGAGGAAGAAAAACTAATCCAGAATGCATATGCTTTCATTCCCTTGCATGGATATTTTTTTTTTTTATGAATGTATAGAATCAACGCAAGAGTAAGAAGCAATCATTTCGCTTTCCCTCGTTAAATGCCCGAGTCTGCCATCGCACCAAACTCGCAGCGAATTAATCGCGAGTAAAAATCCCCGTAAACTCGAAGGGTAACTCCGTATCGTTTCAATTTACCCTCAAACGCTCCGGTTTTAAATTGGATCCCTTCTGTTTCCAGAAATTTGCAAAACGACCTGAGAATACAGTCGTTGGACAAAATTGGGGGCAAATCAACACGTGAGCATTACCACCGGATGGACGGTGTCAAATAAGGAGAATACGAGCGAAAGACCCAAGCAGCCTCAGAGATGGGTAATTTTGTATCGTTCCAATTTACCCATGATCATCTCAAATTCTGAATTACCTTCTTTCGTTTTAACATGGGTTGTAAATTACCATTGAGAAGAATCATGGCGTAGAATTGCCCAATACGATAAGACCATGCCATCCGAAGATTAACACTTAAAAAAGAGCCTCCATGAACGCCTACGGTCTAATGGGCCTGATGGCATGGGGAATGGCAATGGTCCGAACGATCCGAGTTCGATCCTCGGAGATGGGGAATGTTGTAAGTATTGTGAATAAATAAAACAATTTTTGCCCTTCTCTTTTTGCAGAAAGAAACAGAGATACTCGACGAATAATACCAAAGTTAGTACTTTGCTACAATCTTGGCCTAATGGTGAAGCGTCCAACGAAAGTCGAAGAAAACTCAATCCAGCGAATCTGATAAAGGAATCATGCGAAACATTCAAGATGAAGGGTAAACCAGTATCGTTTCCAATTTATCCATTCCAATACAGACTAACACGTCTCCTTTTCCTTTTTACAGGAAATATTTATACTAACATTTAACATGTCGAAGAAGACAACACCAAGCGGCAAAATTACGAGCATCTGAGGAAATTCAGTCTGATGAAACTGCAGCAAATTGAGGGCTGCCCTGAATTAAAAAGAGGGCCTTCGACCGACGACCACGAAGGTTGTTAATATTGAAAAGGCCCAAATGCTTCGCTTAACCCATGCATTTCATTGTGCAGGGGCAAAGCTAGAGACAAGCCACTCTTGGCTTAAGGAGTAGACTCTCCATTCACTCGGTCGGCCCACATACTCAGGGGCAATTCAAATACTCCCATCCTTGATACACACTCAGATACACTTGCACATTTGGCAAACATGCATGATGCTTAAAAATTGCCACATCCGCATTGTGTTTACACATTCCATGATTTATGCATGACTGTTCTGCATGTTTAATTTGCTAATTCTGACTTGGAACATAAACTACACATGAGCCATTGAATGTGTAGAATGGGGCATGACAGGATGATGAAAGGCAAGCCATTTCCATACACGTCCTACATTTTAATCCACAGTGAGTCGTGTGTTAAATAGGTTTCGCATTCCTCAAGGCGATGGGTTCTTCGCAAAAGGTACGATAGCTGAAGGGAAGGAGGCGATCATTTCTCTATCCTAAACACTACAGGTGACCATTGACAACCCCTTTGAGCGGCGGTTTCATTTCGTAACCCCTGTCAAGAACCACCCCGTATCGGGGCCAAATGGAGTTAGTTCCAGCAATAGCAGGAGGTAAATGGTTAGAAATTTTCTTGCTCGGACTAACATCAATTTTCGAGTGTTTCTTTGCTTTCAACCTCGTACGGTAATTCAAGTGCCTTAGGACGACGAAAAGCATTCATTTCTCTATCTGATACACTTTTGTCCTTTGCATCGCCCAATTGAGCCTGCATATTCATTTCTTAAAACCTCGTTGATGATCATTGCTCAGTCCAAGATGAAGATGGTGCCACCTCAAAGCAGAAGAACTCAGAAGAAGTGGGTCTACATAGAGTTCCCAAGTCAACTCTTCAAGTATGATTTTTGATGTGCATGTGTATAATGGCACAATCTTTGAAAATCCTTTTTCTAAAAAAGAAAAGGAAGAAAAAAAAGAGAAAAGAGCCAGTCTGGGGCATGAAAAAGCAAAGCGCCAGTCAAAAGCAAGGCCAATGCCCATTCAAATCAATATTCGTTGAACTTTACATGTATATTTTGTAAACTCAGTTAAAACATATTATCTCCTTTTGTAAATCCCCAATGGGATCTGGTTACAAAAGGAAAACTTTTCGAAGGAGTCAAATTGCAAAGTATACTCAGTTGAAGTTTACACCGTTCGGGAGCAACGACAGTATCAGCAGAAGTTTACACCATCCTCATACAAACAATGATGTTCTTTGAGGACTATTCTAGAGGGCTGAGACTGCTGATAAAGATGCAATGATTACCAACGTCAAACCCACCTCATATATTTTCTGGGCCAAAATAAGCCTTTTCACTTCCTTGGTCCCCAATCCTAACCTACGTTACAACCCGTGAAAGCCTTTTCTGATTAAGGCGCTTGAGTTAACGTAGAGTTGAATAATTTTAAGCATCGCTCGAAAAGGTACGAGCAAGACTATTTCTCTCTCATTTTTGTAGGGTTCTTGACTTGTAAACCCGGAGCAGATGATGAAGACTTTTTTGTCAATGGCCTTGGCTCAAAAGAGTCCCCTTTGGTAAGCCTTTGACCCAGCCTACATTATGGTCCTAATCAAGACCTCCAGATCGGCTTGATCGTACCAATTGCGAGATTACTTAGACCCTTGCTGAATGCGATGGTGGTAAGATTGAGTGATTCTTTTCAATCCTGCAATCAGGATAAACAGCCTTTCTTGAGAGTGAGAGAAAGCCCTTTCGGACTGAAGTCCCTCATTCAGATTACATTCGAGGTGTTCATACTATGATAACCTCCTTGAACAGAATTGGTAATGCAAACTTGACAGAATAGTTATGCATGATCCACATTTTGATTGATTGCATCATGAGTTTTACACAGATTGCTTCTAATCATTGCAAACTTAGCTGAATAGTTTTGCATGAACCGATGAACTCATTGATGAAAGTGCTTGCACATGTTACCTATGACATTGCCTGACAGGTAACATGTTCTCGATATTCGAGTTACCTTCCAAGATCTCGAAATTCATTCGGCGATTATTGAATGAACAAGCCTAGTTGTCGAGAAACCACTAGGCGTTTTTCCAAATCCTCAGGTAAGTATATCTTCAACCTGAACCTTTCAAGAGAATGAATTCTGACGATTATCAGGGTGTTCGAATCCAGTGCGGCACATACGGTCATTCAGTGAACAAGCAGGCATGACACAGTCAGCCTGTCTATTCCTTGATCATTAACTCAGAAGACACAGGTAAGTTTTCTAAACCCTTTCAACTTATGATCGACATGCTCTCATGAGATTTTTATCAGTTCACGATTGACAGGTTCTCGTGTTCTTGATCTTTGTCAAATCACAATTGACAGGTTCTTGTGATCTTGACCTATCTCTACCAGCTCATGATTGACCCGCTCTCATGAGATATTTATCAGTTCACGATTGACAGGTTCTCGTGTTCTTGATCTTTGTCAAATCACAATTGACAGGTTCTTGTGATCTTGACCTATCTCTACCAGCTCATGATCGACATGCTCTCATGAGATTTTTATCAGTTCACGATTGACAGGTTCTCGTGTTCTTGATCTTTGTCAAATCACAATTGACAGGTTCTTGTGATCTTGACCTATCTCTACCAGCTCATGATCGACATGCTCTCATGAGATTTTTATCAGTTCACGATTGACAGGTTCTCGTGTTCTTGATCTTTGTCAAATCACAATTGACAGGTTCTTGTGATCTTGACCTATCTCTACCAGCTCATGATTGACCCGCTCTCATGAGATTTTTATCAGTTCACGATTGACAGGTTCTCGTGTTCTTGATCTTTGTCAAATCACAATCGACAGGTTCTTGTGATCTTGACCTACCTCTACCGACTCATGGTGGCCTATGGTGGTCCCAAGAGACAAAATGGTGCAGCTTGAACCACAACTCAAGCACATCCTTTCAAATCATATCATGCGCTGTTTCGCATTTGTAGGAAACTACAGGTAACAGACAGGCCCCAGTACCTTGAGATCCTCGCAACCGCAAGAAAGCTTGAAATCAAGGGAATCGTCAGCATTATGAGTAGTCTGGTGAAACAGATATTTCATATGCGATCAATGTGCAGGTTTCTCTAATCCATTTCTTTGGAGCAAAGAAGCCTTGACACATGTTATTTATGGTTCTACATATCATGCATCATTTCATCTGCATAGAAAATGGGATTAAAACCCCACCAAAAAATTCATTCATCATTTCATTTACATAAAAAAAAATGGGATTAAAACACCCACAAAAAAATCATCATTCTTCATTTGCATTGACAAAATTTAGGTTCAATTTGATCTTTGAGCGAAACCTTTGCGAGCCTCCACTCAAAGAGGGGCAGCTGTTGACACCTAAATTTTGATTTCTCATTTAATCATTTATTTCATAAAAAATTTAGAGACTAACCTTAGTCTCTAATCAAAAAATATTTAAGTCATTTTAGTGTAAGTTTCATATGCTCCAAAGTGTCGAAAGGCAACGCCTCATTATACAAGGGAAGGTGTTTATTTGTGACCACACTAATTCCTCATTATTTAGCTTACTAACTCACTGCTCTTATAGGAATATTGCTGGAGGATGGAATTATGTGATTGCTCGTCCTCAGCAAAGCTTTTGGCATAATATTGTTGGAGGAAGGAATTGTGTGATCGCCTTTTTGCGGAAAAAGCTTATGGAAAAGTATGAAAGGCTCCGCTCCAGGATCGAGGTACGTAAATCCGAAATTCGCTTATGGCAAAAGATGATGGGTGGTTCAGTTGGGCTGATAAAAAAAAGCGTTCTAGCAACCAGATCTTGTGTTCACGTAAGTAATCAGGGAAGATAAACTCGCGCGGAAGAATATTTCATTCCCTTGTCATGCAAGGTTTGTCATAAGCAATCAGAATCGCAACTTGAGATTTTTTTTAAAATAATAATAAAAAATAAAAATACCAAAAAAATATCTTGTGCATATACATTCATATAATTTAGAATATTCCATGTCATGCATTTACATAATGTGTTTTATTTTATATATACGTCATATATGCTAGAACCATAATCATCATATCATATAGTTTTCTATGTCATGTCAATTAATTGCATGTCACATCATCCGCGTGTCACATAATTATTATGTCATTATACCACGTCATCCACATGCATGCCATGTTGTTTGCTACGTCATCATTTTTGCTATGTCATCGATCCGTGTCATGTTGTTTGCATACCATTTTGTCATGTCATCATATTTTGATGTCATTTTTGTTAACTCATATAGTTAATCACATTATTTTGTCATGTCATCTTTTCCTCGTTATTATGCTACGTTATTCACGTAATTAGATCATATGGTTTTGCATGTTACATTATAGTCACGTTAATATTATTTTGCATGTTTAATTGATTAGGTAAATTTCGCATATAGGGAAACTTAATCTTAATTTTCGCATGCCTTTTTCATCGCATTCCCTTAATCATTAATGTCATTGAATTCATTTTTGTTCATTCATGCATTCATTACCATTCATACATTGCATTCAGGAAACTGAAAACATAAAAAAAAAACAAAAACATTAATAAAAAATTTCATAAAAATCCAAAAAAAAAAATTCGAAAAAATTCTCAAAAATTTATGGGGAATAGGAAATGACCACATTCAACTGGTCATACCTATTTCTATCTTCCGAGCCTTGAAAAGTGACCATCTTGCCCTTTTTGATCAGTTTGACCTAAATTTTTCCTAATTATCCCAAATGAGTTTTCATGAAATTGGTACCGAAAGGGCGTTAGAGTAATTTAACGTAACCAAGTCCCCGAACTCATAATCTCTGGTTCACAAAATAAATTAGTTCTCCCGCTAATTTATTTAGGTTTCTAATCGACCTACCAAGAACGATTAGTGGCGACTCCGTTTAAAAATCTTTGCATGTTAAATACTGAACCTAAGTCGTGATTTGGTAGAGCTTGGGAGAGCTCGAACTAGATTAGTTAATCTAATTAATTAATCTGGTAATCCATTAACCTAAAACCTTAATCGATTTTTTAGGTCGCGACAAAAGGTCTTCCCGATAGGGTGCACAGAGATTCATTCAGAAGATGAAGACTACCTGGGTGGAAACCAAGTTTTGAAGATTCCTGAGACCGATTCACGATCTTATGCATTTTGCCGCTTTGGCAAGGGGAGGAATGAATGGATCTCCAAATCAAACCTGGCACCTCAAGAATTGAGAGACCTTTATGGAAGCCAGTACATCATTACGAGAAATTGAAGAAAGGTATTTTGCGTACCTAGCCGAAGTAGCTCAACAGGAGCAGACAGCATCGGACTGCATCGAAGAATGGGAAGAATCACCAATTAAAGACGAGACCAAGTCTGTAGAAACAGAAGACCCATTGAGATAAATATTGGGGAAGGCGGACATTATCGGCCTATATTCATCAGTGCACTTCTGCCAGGGGGTATGAGAGATGATTTGGTAAAGCTGCTCGCCAAGTACAAAGACTGTTTTGCTTGGGATTACCATGAAATGCCGGGGCTATCAAGAGAGGTCGTTGAGCATAGGTTACCAATTAAGAAAGGGTTCCGTCCACATAAACAGCAAGCGAGGAGATTTGCCCTAGACGTGGTTGATAAGATCAAGGAAGAGATTGAGAGATTACTGAGAGCGGGATTCATTGAGACTGCCGGGTATGTAGAATGGATTTCTAACATAGTCCCAGTGAAAAAGAAAAATGGAAAATTGCGGGTATGTATTGATTTTCGGAATCTCAATACTGCTACGCAAAAGATGAGTACCACATGCCCGTTGTAGACATGCTGATCGACTCAGCATCGGGAAACGAGATGCTATCACTGATGGATGGACATTCGGGAAACAACCAGATATTCATTGCTCGGGAAGATGTCCCAAAACAGCGTTTAGGTGTCCAGGAGCCATTGGAACTTTCCAATGGATTGTCATGCCGTTCGGGCTAAAGAATGCAGGAGTAACGTATCAACGGGTAATGAACTTTATTTTCCATAACATGATCGGGAAGTTTATGGAAGTTTACATTGACGATATCATTGTGAAATTAGCTCGAGATGATCATCTGGATAATTTAGAACAGGCTTTCATCCGGATGACGAAGTATAAGTTGAAGATGAATCCACTTAAATGTGCCTTCGGTGTACGAGCTGGAAATTTCTTGGGATTCCTTGTGTAATTAGACTGACTGGGTTGTGAGATGATGTTGCAGACCAGTGGCCCCTTTTTGATCAGAGGTCTAGCAACGAGATGTCACGATGGATGGAGAAATTTTGAAGTGTGAATATCTGTCCACCTAGGGGAGTTTGATATCTCCTTTTGTAAATGTGTTTGAGTGACATCTCAGGGAAGGCAGTGAAGTTTGGTTTGTACAGGAACACTGTCTTTATATGAGAAAGTAAAATGGAAAAGCAAGTTTGCTATTTTGCACTGTCTCTCTATCCTTTGATTTTGTGCATGTATGTTTGGTAGGGTTTCGTTTCTGTTGCCGCCGGAACTCTGAGATCGTTTGGACAACGACGAGTATCCTAGGTCATCGTTCTTGTTATCCAATCGATCGTACAGGTAATAGGGATGTCGCGTGGCTCGCCGGGTTCGGGGCGTGACAAAAATGATGAAGGAAAAGAACAAGCGGTACATTATTTGAGCAGAACATTAACTGATGTTGAAAAACGTTACACCGCGTTAGAAAAATTATGTTTGTCTTTGTACTTTGCATCTGTAAAGTTAAGACATTATTTGTTGCCAACTACTGTACATGTGCTTGCCAAGACGAACATAATAAAATATATGTTGTCTCGACCCATCATAAAAGGTCGGGTAGCCAAGTGGACATTCATTTTGTTTGAATTTGATTTGATATACGTACCGTTAAAAGCAATGAAAGGGCAAGCCTTAGCTGATTTCCTTACCGAATATCCATGTTTGCAAATGGAAGAGAGTGAACAGGATGAACAAAGTCTTACTCGCGTTGTGCCATAGACTATATACTTCGATGGATTGTGTGCTAATCGCACTTCAGGAGCTGGTTTGGTCATAATATCTCCCGACGGGAAATATACCAGGTGCGTCTGCAAGCTGGATTTTGAGTGTTCAAATAATCAAGCCGAATACGAAGCACTAGTAATCGGGTTGGGAATTTTAATTGATTTGAATGCCCAGTTTGTTAAATAATTGGTGATTCCCAACTAGTGATAAAGCAGCTGAGTGGAGAATATCAATACTTGAATGAAAACCTGATTGGTTATTATTATTTGGCCAAGAAACAATTGAGCCAGTTCAAAGATTATGGCGTAGTTCATGTAAAAAGGAAAATGAATCAAGAAGCCAACGAGTTAGCACAGATGGCTTCGGGATCCAGAATATCAAAGGAACTGGCAGACATGGTCTCAAATATTATGATATCGGTACCCTCCATTGAACAAAGAAAGATACCGATAGCCATGAATGAAGAGGTTCCAAAAGAAGATTGGAGAAAACCCTTAATGGAATACCTGAAGGAATCTAACTCGAGAAATCAAAAGTTGAGAAGGCAAGCTCAGAAATACGTAATGATAGAAGAAGAACTGTACTACAAATCTTCCGATGGTTTGTTGCTGCGTAGCTTGAATGGAGATGATGCCAAATTGGTCATGGCAGAAGCACACGAAGGGATATGTGAAGCGCATCAAGCTGGTATAAAAATGAGATGGTTATTGAAGAGACATGGATATCATTGGCCTTCAATGATGCAAGACTGTGTTGATTACGCTAAAGCCTGCAGCTCTTGTCAGAAACATGGACCGTTGCAGCATGCACCAGTGGCAGAGCTCAACCCAATCGTAAAGCCATGGCCATTTAAAGGATGGGCAATGGACATAATGAGCAAGATTTATCCACCATCTTCTAATAAACATAGTTTTATATTGCTTGCCACAGATTATTTCATGAAATGGGTTGAAGCGATTCCGTACAAGAACGTAAGTTAGAGTACAGTGATCAAGTTCATTGAAGAAAATATTATTCACCGATTCGGGTTGCCTGAGACTATCACAGCAGACCAAGGTACGGTGTTTACTGGCCGAGAAGTAATGAATTTCGCTCGGTTAAGAGGTATTAAGGTGCTGCATTCGACACCATATTATCCGCAGGCTAATGGGCAAGCCGAAGCTACAAATAAAATAGTTGTGGGTTTGATAAAAAAAAACATTTAGAGGAAAACCTGAGGAAATGGGACTCATTGTTGTCAATAGTGTTGTGGGCCTACCGAACCTCTAGAAGATCAAGTACAGGTGTTAGTTCATATATGCTCACTTATGGACAAGAAGCTGTGCTACCGATAGAAATCACAGTGGAATCTTTAAGGGTTCAACTTCAAAGTGAAATACTTCCCGAAGATTATCGAGACTGGATGCATATTAATCTTGATGACTTAGATGAAGTTCGAGCAATGGCCTTAGATAGATTACTGGCGCAAAAGAGAAGAATAGCCCGAGCATATAATAAAAGAGTAAAGGAGAAACGATTCTTCGTTGATGATTTGGTATGGAAGACTATTTTACCAGTTAATCAACAAGATCCAGAGTTCGGTAAATGGGCACCGAACTAGAAAGGACCGTATTTGGTTACCGAAGTGATGAGTGGGAATGTATACAGATTCATGGATATTGACGGAAAGAGCTTCTTCGGTCAATCAATAGAAAATATCTAAAGAAATATCATTCTTCGATATGGGAGACGCAGCAATAACATGAGCGCGATTACAAGAAATGGAAATACGCTCCAATCTTAGCCACTAAAACTTTTAAGTCTGTTTCTAGGGCACGAAAGTCGACTAAAAGATGAGCATGATAGCACAGATCATGTTGGAGATCGGCAAGTTGCACTTCCAAATCAGCCAGACAATGTGTTTTGGTCTGGATTATTTCAGCAAGATCGTTCATTTCCTGAATCATATCCTCATAAAAGCCGAACGTGTGATCGGTCGAACGTGTGATCGGCCAAACGTACAACTTGTGCCAATGTATTTCTTAATATTGGAGAATCTCCATGTTTAAAGATGAACTCTGAAAAGAAGTCGCGGATGTTAGCAGCAACATCTACGTCCAAGTGAAGTTGAGAACTAATTCGGTCAGCTCTATGATACTCCTTTTTCAAGTTGGATAATTGTGTTGATTCGTCGAAGATACGAGCTCTAATGACACTAGACTCCTGAACAATGGGATCGAGGTCATGAATTTTCTCAATGGTCTGACGAGAAGTGTACAAGCTGGAAGGAAAAAGAGCGAATAATTCCCATGTCAGATCAAGGAAATATGGGTCGGCAGATAAGAACAGTTTGGCCCGAAGCATATTTGACAAGTTATTCACTTCCTCTTCCAATTCGGAAGTCCTCAATAGACCACTGTAACCATGAGAAAGGAGTTCATGAAGGCGTCTCTAGATAATGCGATCATCATCAGGGAAATGGCTGACAGAAGATGGACTTGAAAATCAAACCGTGATTGTTGAGACTTACAAACATAGATTGTTAAAGATCATAGACGAAGTTCAAAAGAAACAGACGAAGAAAGATTGTTGTCGAATACTACCTTCATGACCAGAATGACGACTGTTGGAAGACATGGTGGAATAAAGATTGAAACCAATGAGTAGATTAAAGCATCTTGGAAAAGGGATGATCAAGTGGTATATATGTAGACAAGACGATGCAGCGGTTACCAGAACGTGGGGAACGTTTTTAAGAACGAACTAAGATAGCAAGAGAACGTGAGATCATGTGAAAAGTATTCAGTTATCAACAGGACAAGTTTCTCGAAGTTCAAGTTATCCAGGACTTAAGCTGAGAAGACTTCGGGAAGAAATTTCAGTTCGGTATCAAATATACGCGAAGTCATCCTACCGAAATCAAGTCATTGGGGTTTTCTTTTTAGCTGAAGTGTTTTCAGGAAGAAACTAGCTCTGTGTGAGATAATTGCCCCGATTCCATGGTTACGTGAATAAATTGAGAATTTTCGGAGAAGATTTTAGTTCTGTATACTGTGGTCTTCCCGAGTTTGGGTTGTTAAGGATCAAGTTAAAAACCTTTCGGGAAAGGGTTGTGACTTTTTATACTTCCGACATTTGATTCTTGAAAAAGTCATGGCAAACAGAGTTAAGTACAACATCAGAAATTGCTCTCCCGAAACAAGATACGCAAAAAGAATATTAGAGGAATGAGATTGGAAATGCAGAAACATGGATATTAAGATTGTCATTTAGCCTTGGCTAACAACTGCCTGGCTTTCTTTACAAAATTTTGCAATTGAAATTCAAGATTAAAGTTCTGCTCCACCATCTCCTTCCTCCACTGCTCTGCAACCAGATTCTTACGCTTGCCAGAGTCGTATTCTTTTGCCAGATTTGTGTACTTGTTGAACTCTCGTTGGCAAGAAACACAAAGCTCATCCCGTTTAGCTTCCCGAAGACGAAGCTCGTTATCAACTATTTTGAGTGCCGCTTCAAGATCTGCTTTCTTCTTTTTGAGATCCTCAACTTCTTGTTCCAGGGCAATATAGGTGTTGAAAGACAGAAGTGTATCATCCCACTGTTCGTGCAGTTCATCTTCAGCAGCTAATTGTGGTTGCTCCATGGAAAGAAAGTAGGGTAAAGTGTGCATATTGACCCTCACAGTGTCTAGCGCTTCAACAAAACCAAGCTGAAAATCGTCGCAGACGCCTTGAAGCTCAGTCGAAGGCATGTAGGAGGGATTTCCCGAAAAGATCTCCTGGGCAAGGACTCCAGCCCGCTTCTCTCTCTTGGAATCCACAATCAGCTTCCCACAGCCAGGTTCCAAAAGGTCTAAAAATTCTTGCCATTTAGCTTTGGCAACCTGGGAAGGAACTGGAGAGGTTGCCGACAAGAGATCCTTCAATTGATCTGAAGTGGTTTCTCCTAATTTGAGTTGTTGAATCTTTTTGAAGGCATCCCTCTCTTGTTCAGACAATGGGGGAATCTTCTTTGCCGATGGAGCAGCGATTGTTGAAGATGACGGTATGTCAGATTCTCTGGGGGATGATATAGGCTGCGTCAAAGAAGGAAGAGAGCTTGTGGGAATTACAACCTCAAGAGGAAAAATTGGCGCTTTCGATGGGCAGAGTCCTACAATTCAAAAAACTAGTTAGCCATCAACTAAATTACAGTGAGGAGTAGTAGAGCAAGAAATTTACATACCAGAAGTACGAGCAGAAACGCCTTTTTCAAAAGCCGAAGTTAAGCTAATGACTTGATGAGCATCTGGATCAGCTTCTAGTGGAGGAGAAGGGAAACATACCACTATAGTTAAGAAGTTAAGCGGAAATGAGAGCCGAAATAATTGAGTAACCAAGTAAATCGGTTAACTGCAGAAAATAAATACATACCGGTTAAAAGTGATTCCTCAGGCGAGGTAGGTTCCTCAGGAGGAGCAGACTCTTCGGGGATATAACCCGGAAGTGTAATAGCAAGTTTTCCTGGTGTTGTTGTTGCCACTGGCGGGGAATCAGGATGAGTAACTTCAGGCGCCACAGGATCAAGTTCAATCAAGGGCGGATGAGCAGGAGTCTTAGCTGTTGGGACTGGAATTTCAACAGCAGGTTCAGAAGGAGAAGAGGCAGATGTTTTCTTCGTAGAACCTGATAATCAAAAGACTAAAATCAGAGATGATAAACCTAACGACCACAGTACAGATGTAGAAGAAGGTATGATTACTTACCTTTGCTTGATCGCGACTTTTTCAACAATCGGAGCGGCGCGTCGGGAAGTGCACTCTCAGAAGACGCTTTTAAAGAAACGGGCACCGATATGCGGATACCTGCTCCCTGTGGTGACTGTTGTTGAGTTGATTT
>JAGVVM010015952.1:0-12839 GCA_019149425.1 Psidium friedrichsthalianum | reverse complement strand
TTTTTTTTTTTTTTTTTTTTTTTTTTTTTTTTTAGGTCAATAGCCACCCAGCCCCTACCGCCTAGCGCGAGATATATAAGTTTAGTAAAATCAAAATATGAATTAGTGGGAGTAGGTAGGAGTTTATGTGACATGATGTGTACTTGACTGACTTGATTGATGGCATTGGGAATTGTGTGATTGATTGACATCTTGATTTGATTGATTTGAGATGTGATTGAGGGGACATTATTGATGTGACATTCGATTGACTTCGCCTCGATTTGCGTGCCCAAATGCACCGATCGGGTCCCAAGCGCGAACGAATTTAGGCTGGAATTGGTTTCATTCTATCGCGTTCGTTCCTCAAATAATTCTATTTGATTCAATTCTAAGGAATGAGCATTTTACCGGGGGCATTTCGGTAATTTTTCGTTCACGTCTTGGTATTCGCCGACGTACACCGGCTGTTGCCCTTCAGGCGACGTTCTTGTAACTGAATCCATTTCTCCATTGTAAACTACCTTAACAATTCGATTATCCAATGTTGGAATTCATTTCGTGGTCAAATATATTAAATACCGACTCTGTGAAATCTAGACCAACGGGTGGCTGTTTGGGGAGATTTCCCAGGTAGCATTTCCCCTTCGGTTAGTCATCCCAGGGGACTGGTTCTGAGTGAGTGATCGATCTGAGCATAATAATGAGTTATAGCGATTGCTGATTTTGAGTGCGTCGATAAGGATGATCACATTTTGAGGCTGGTCCACAATTCTTCCGCGTCCTGTCATAGAGAGTGTCTATTTGGAATTTACATCTTAGTTCTAACTTCCCGGTATATTAGTCGATTGGCCCTTAAACATTTAGGTATTTCTTGAGATCTGTACCTGCTTGGTATACTGTCGTTTCCCATGTTGGCGACTTCGGTCCCATGGTGCTCCCATCACCTTACAGTGGTAATTCGGGTCTTGTTCCTCAGATTGTTCCGTTATACGGTTAGCAGTAATCAGTATGCCTCTGCTAGACTAACAAGACATCTAGTCATCAACTTCACATACTCAATGACGGATGTGGCCTGTTCCGGTTCGTTTCCTCCATACCGTGGATCCATTGTGGAGCTGGGATAGGTTTCGGCAAGTGCTTAGACGAGCCCATGTCCCGATCTTCTCCCAATCTCATGGACCCTACAATCTGGTGACTGAGGAGAGGATGGGGCAGCTTCCCCTTTTGCCAAAGCTTAGATATGGATCCTCCATATGCGACAACCTTCAACACGGTCTCGGAGGCGTGCGCAGAGTAGCGCGTGCAATGGATTACGACACTATATTACAGTGACTAGCTCTTTTGCTGGTGCTCTGGGCCATGCCTCAACCATCCTCCCTGATTTCCCTCCGCCTCGACCGACTGCTGAATCACTCTCGGGCCTGTTATACTTTTCACGCCAACTCGTCCCAAACCATCTGTGTCCCTGCAG
The DNA here is from genome assembly GCA_019149425.1 of Psidium friedrichsthalianum. Taxonomy (NCBI): domain Eukaryota; kingdom Viridiplantae; phylum Streptophyta; class Magnoliopsida; order Myrtales; family Myrtaceae; genus Psidium; species Psidium friedrichsthalianum. The sequence goes on along the minus strand of JAGVVM010015952.1, from coordinate 11,386 downwards.
GACTCTCCCATAATGCACATACACACGACGCCCGTGTATCTGATACTCTGTGGCATCACTGTTAGTTTTCAGAGCGAATTCGGCGTAGGTGGCAGTCGTTCCCCCAGTCCCCTTTCAAGGCAAGGTCCGCGGACAATTGGCACTTTAGGCCATTGTCCTCGCTGGTCTGTATGGTTGCTGTACCTGCCTCCCATCAGTCTGCGGGTATCTGAAATGGGCCTTACTGAACCCTCAATCTGCCCAATGTGCGACCTGCCAGCTTTTCCCAAACTAGCGGTGAAACGGGGTCACGATCCTATACAATACTCACAGGCCTCCATTCAGTCGCACAATCTGTCTCACATACACCTTCGCCAGCTTCTCAAGTGATCCTTTCTCACATGCAATAAATGTGCAAACTTAGCAATCCGTCACTATCACCCAGATCGAGTCCTTTTCCTCCTTGACTTCTTGAACCCTGTCACGCCCCGAACCCCGATCGGAGCTCGCGACATCCCGGTCCATACCTTTAAGTTTCCTTGCGCTCGCCTGGTTTCGGTACCGACGGCCCAGGAGTCTCTTCGTCGCAACCAGACGACGCGTCCATCAACAATCTACGAACCTGCGGAAGCGTGCCTCCTAACCATACATTCATGCATACAAAACAGAGGGGTAGTACGACAAAGGGCACAAACATCAATATATACATATAATGAGCGTTAAGTACAGACCCCAAAAGAAAATCACAACCTACGGTCAAGACACCTACGCTCACACTATCTCCAAAAGTCTAAACCAGCGACAGTAGGACTCAGTCCTCCTCAGGCTCCTCCTCGGGATCCTCCTCGGGTCCTCTTCCGGATCCTCCTCTGGGTCTTCCTCGTCGGTGTCCATGGCATCACCCTCCTCATGGCCGTCAATCTCGGAACGTCCGGGAGACGGCAACTCCTGCAGCGGGTCGGGATCGATCACCTCGCCACCATACTCGGCTGGCTGCAAAAAGAACGGGTCCTCCTCCATAGGGATCGGAGAGTCCCTCTGGGGTCCCTCAAAACCATAAAGGCCCTCTCTAAACCACGCCTCGAACCTATGGGTACAAGGTAGGGTCCACCCTGATCCACTAGTACAGTCGTCACGTGCCTATGCCACATCGCGGCATGCATATCAAAATGGAGGGTGACCTGAGTATCCATCTGCACTGGTAATCCAAAAAGCATAGGGGCGCTGCCATCACTGGTGTCCTGGATCTGAAAAAAAGGGCAACCACCGCCAGTGAGTCGAGGACTCAGCAAGCTCACCACTAATCCTAGCGTAGGATAGAGTATACTAGTGGGGTTGGTCCTATCCAGTAAACTAGGGTTTGTGGTCCAAGGTTCAGACACTCTCAGTTACCCTCGGTACCAGACCCCCACGCATAAGCAAACGCGCAAGCATAGCAATGCAGATCATACAACACAGACGGGCAAGAATAAACAGTCAGCCATAATGCCATATGCCAATGATGCAGGCCTCAATCGGCCATAACGGATCCCAATGGATCATGCCCGTCTATCTCTCCAATTCCCATCAGGGCTCATCCAACAGTGCCACTCGGCAAATGCACACAACTGCGTTTCTGACGCCTTACGTTGGTTACTCCCTTTTCTCTCCATTTCCCCGCGTAACAACGCCTCTGGGGCTCCTTCTCATGTCACATCTCTGGTGACTCATGCCATGCTCTCAATGTATGCGGGGCCCAGATAGTTGCAAGCAGCGATTCAATCACAGAGCATGCATGCAATGGTACATAAATACTGGAGCAGAGCACATCAAAGAATCATACGAGCAACTTATTACGTTGTCAGAACAGGTATCACGTAGGCCCAGTGCTCTACAATCAGTTTCCCAAGTAAACCCAACCTGTTTAGCATTATCTCGGGAACCCACTAAATTGGAACTCGATCCAGACAATCCCAGCAATCCAGTCGACCCCAGTAGCTAAGGTTAGTTCCCAGGGAATTAGTAACCCATGATTAATGATTTAGTGTTTTAATAAACCCTTGAGTTTAATTAATTAGGCTTAGCTTAGGTTAGGACCTAATTAATTATTTAGGTTCAAGTGGGCCTAAGGCCCGTTCTAAGGTTCAAGGCCCATAATTTATTTCTTAAATCAAATATATAATTCGGCCCATTTTTATATTAAATTCGTGTAAGGCCCAAGCCCATTTCTAAAGGTTAGCTTATTAAGCCCAATTTGACCATTTTAGGCCCAATTTGTTATCCTAGCCCATGTATATTATTGGGCTTATATTTTTGATATTTAAATCTAATTTGGCCTAATTAATTTATTAATTTCGTCCATTCCAAAACCACTAGCATAATTTAGGCCGTTAGCTTATATAGGTTGAATATTGTCCAAGTTAAGTCCCCAAGCCCATCTAACTCTTAGGCCCCCTCATACACGCCTACCCATTCACATCAGCCCAACAAATCATTTCAAGGCCCAATGCATACCAATTTCCATATCTCGGCCCAAATCACAATTACTCAATTAGCCTAATGTAAACTTAACCTTAATCACATATTAGACTCCCTAATTAACGACCAGCCCCTAATACATTACTCCACATACATATACCACTAGCCTAGACTAGATTAGTAGTAGAGCTTACCTAGTTGGATAAGAACGACGACGGGGACGGCGGCGAACGGGCCCGAGGGGCTCACGCCCAGGTGGAGAGGAGGAGGCGTTTGGGGGGGTCGGTTCCGGCTGCTCAAACGGCTTCCAAGACCTAGAAATGACGACCCGACAAGCCAAGAAGAAATGAGGAAACCGAGTGAGGACACGGCTGGTCGGGTCCGTTTGTGCGAAAAGACAAGAGAGGACGAAGGGATGAAGGCTGGTTCGGGGGTTTAGGGATTCAGCGTGGAAACACATGGAAGTGGAGCTAAGAGAGACTCACCATGGACGGGGAGAAGGGAGAGAGGCCGACGTGGCGGCGGACGACGGCACGGCGGTGTCGGCGGACGGCGGCGGCTTGAGGCGGACGGCGGAGGGAGCGACCATGGGGAGAGGGAAGAAGGACGAGAGGGAGAGGGAAGATGGGATGGCCGGCCGAATCAATGGAGGAGGGGGAGGAGAGAGAAAGGTTTATAAGATTAATAAAAAAATTCAAAAAAGGGAGGTAAAGTGGGATTAGGTAGAATAGTGAGTTAGATGTAATGTTGTACTTTGAATGTGACATTGTACCTTGATTTGATTGATAGATTTCCTTGGAATTGAACTTGATGTGATTGATGGATTGACAAGACATTGATTGATTTGACAACTGATTTGACTTGCCTCGATTTGCGTGCCAAATGCACCGATCGGGTCCGAGCGCGAACGAATTTCGGACTGGATTTGGTTTCGATCTACCGAATCCTCTCAAAAATCCTAATTTATCTAATTCTAAGGACTGAGCATTTACCGGGGCATTTCGGTAATTTTCCATTCACGTCTTGCTTCTCGACGTGCACCGGCTGTCTGACCCTCAGGCGACACTTTCTGAAACCGATTTCATTCTTCATTGTGTTTATCTTACTGATTCGATTGTCCATGGTCGGATTTCATTTTGTGGTCAATTTCATTAAATACCGACTCTGTCTCAGTCTCAGACCAACGGGCGGCTGATTGGAAAATTCCCAGATAGCCTTTCCCCTTCGGTTGGTCATCTCAGGGTAGCTAATCCTGAGTGAGCGTCGATCAGAGTGTAATAACGAAGTGTTTCCATTCATTTAGAAATTCCGATAAATGGGTCGAATTTTCAGACTGTCACAATTCTTCCCTTCTTTATAAAAATTCGTCCTCGAAATTTACAGTCTATAAGTTCCACTCCAAAAGAAAATTACACTGGACTATTCAACAAATGCGGGTATTTCCTCTTCATCTCGTCTTCACTTTCCCACGTGGCTCCTTCAGTCCCATGGTGTTCCCAGATGACTTTGACCAAAGGAATCGTCTTGTTCCTGAGCACTTGTTCCTTACGATCTTCAATCCTTACTGGCCTTTCCACGTAAGAGACGCGGTCATCCATTTCAATGACTTCATGATCGAGTATATGGCCAGGATCCGGCTCGTACTTCCTCAGCATCGACACATGAAACACGTTGTGAATCTGCGACAAGTTCGGCGGCAGTGCCAGACGATAAGCCAGTGTCCCGATCTTCTCCAAAATCTCGAATGGCCCAACGAATCTGGGACTCAGCTTCCCTTCTTGCCAAACCGAGATAATCCTCGCATCGGCGACACCTTCAGAAAGACATGATCTCCAACTTGAAATTCCAATGGCTTACGTCTCTTGTCTGCATAGCTCTTCTGCCTACTCTGGGCGGTCCTCAGTCTATCTCTGATCACCTTGACTGTCTCTACTGACTGTTGAACCAACTCTGGGCCTGTTATACTTTTCTCGCCAACTTCGTCCCAACAGATTGGCGTCCTGCAGGCCCTTCCATACAATGCTTCGAACGGCGCCATCCTGATACTCTGTTGGTAACTGTTGTTGTAGGCGAATTCCACTAAGTGCAGTTGCTCCTCCCAGCCACCTTTGAAGTCTATGACACACGCTCTCACATGTCTCCAGTGTTTGTATGGTCCTTTCCGACTGACCATCAGTCTGAGGGTGGTAGGCTGTACTGAATCTCAACTCTGTCCCAAAGCACCCTGCAGACTCTTCCAAATGTGGCTGTGAAACGAGGATCCCTATCTGACACAATACTCACTGGCACCCCATGCAGTCTCACAATCTGCCTCACGTACAGTTCAGCCAACTTTTCCAGGGTAGAATCCTTTCGTACCGCGATAAAATGTGCGGATTTGGTCAACCTGTCGACTATTACCCAAATCGAGTCGTTCCCTCTTGACTCCTCGGCAGTCCTGTCACGAAATCCATGGTGATATGCTCCCATTTCCATTCTGGGATCTCCAATGGTTGCAATAGTCCTCCAGGCTTGCAATGTTGTGCCTTCACCTGTTGGCACGTCAAGCACTTGGCTACATGCTTAGCCACATCCACTTTCATTCCATTCCACCAGTAGTGCTGACGTAGATTCTGATACATCTTCGTACTCCCCGGGTGAATACTATAATTGCTCCTGTGAGCCTCTGATAAGATCCTTTCCTTCAACTCCTCGTCGTTTGGCACACACAGTCGCCCCTTAAACTTTAATGTTCCGTCTGCAGTCACTTTGAAATCGTCTTTCCTCTCTCTGCATCCATCACCACGATCTTCTGGATATCAGGGTCCGTAGACTGCAACTCTTTAATCCTCAATTGAATCTCGGGTTCGATCTGCAGTTTGGCCATCAAGCTTGAGAGGCTTCCCACCTCTATCTTGAACTCAGAGTCTCTAATTTCTTCCAACAGCGTCCATTCCTTGACCATCATATGCGCGACGCTCGACTTCCGGCTCAGAGCATCAGCCACCTTATTCGCCTTTCCTGGATGGTACAGGATATCACAGTCATAGTCTTTTAGCAACTCCATCCATCGACGCTGTCTCATGTTCAGTTCCTTCTGTGAGAACAAATACTTCAGACTTTGGTGATCCGTGTAAATCTGGAACTTCTCTCCCACCAGATAGTGCCTCCAAATCTTCAGTGTGAACACGATCGCAGCCAACTCCAGGTCATGCGTCGGGTAATTCATCTCATGCGGCCTTAGCTGTCGAGACGCATACGCCACTACTCGTCCATGCTGCATTAGAACACATCCCAGACCTCTTAGCGAAGCATCGCTATAAATCTCAAATCCTCCAGGTCCGGATGGGATGGTCAACACTGGCGCGGAAGTTAGTCGATCCTTCAACTCCTGAAAGCTTTCCTCGCACCTTGCAGTCCATTCAAATTTCGACTCCTTCTTCAACAATCTCGTCATTGGAGCGGCTATCGCGGAGAACCTTTCCACGAAGCGTCTGTAATACCCAGCTAATCCAAGGAAGCTTCGTACCTCAGTCACGGTTGTAGGCCTCGGCCACTTCTCTACTGCCTCGATCTTAGCTGGATCCACTGATATTCCTTCCCCAGATACGGTGTGTCCAAGGAACGCCACTCTGCTCAGCCAGAACTCGCACTTACTAAACTTCGCATACAGTGAGTGTTCCCTTAAGGTCTGTAGAACGGTCCTCAAGTGTTCTTCGTGGTCTTCAGAATTCTTCGAGTACACCAGGATGTCGTCGATGAAGACTATCACGAATCGATCCAAAAACTCCTTGAATACACGATTCATCATATCCATAAACGCGGCTGGGGCATTCGTCAATCCAAACGGCATGACTGTGAACTCGTAATGCCCATATCTCGTCCTAAAGGCAGTCTTCGGACGTCCTCCTTCTTAATCCTTAATTGGTGATAGCCTGTCCTTAGGTCTATCTTGGAGAACACACACGCTCCTTCCAGTTGATCAAACAAATCATCAATCCTTGGCAGAGGATACTTGTTCTTGATCGTCACTTGGTTCAGCTGTCTATAGTCTATGCACAGCCTTAGCGATCCATCCTTCTTCTTAACGAATAGCACCGGAGCTCCCCATGGTGAAGCACTGGGGCGGATAAATCCTTTATCCAGTAGCTCTTGCATCTGTACCTTCAGCTCCTTCAGCTCAGACAACGACATCCTATACGGTGCTTTTGAGATTGGCTCGGTTCCAGGTGCCAACTCAATCACAAATTCCACTTCACGCTCTGGTGGCAAACCAGGCAACTCCTGAGGAAATACATCGGGGTATTCTCTCACTACAAGCACCTCTTCTAGCTTCACTTCTCGAGCCGAGGAATCTATCACTGATGCCAAAAATCCTAGGCAACCTTGGTCCATCAGCTTGGTCGCTTCTAGCGCCGAAATCCAAGGAATCGAGGTTCCACCTCGATTTCCCTTAAATTCATACCCAGGGTGACCTACTGGGTTTAGCTGTATCACACTTCTACTACAGTCTATAACTGCCCCATGTCTAACTAACCAATCCATGCCAACAATTATGTCGAAATCAAACATGGGCAAAATGGCTAGATCGATTTCCTCCACTCTATCACCCAAGACTAACTTACACCCCTTACACCCTAGCACAATAATTACTCTATCCTTCAACGGGGTGGTTACATGCAGAGTCACATCCAAGGGTCTAACATTCAATCCAGCTAACTCAGCAAAACGTGCAGATACAAAGGAGTGTGACGCTCCCGGATCAAACAAAGCATACGCAGCATGACCACAGAGAGAGACGGTACCTGTGATCACCCCTGGCGCGTTCTCAGCGTCCTTGCGCGCCACTGCGTAGACTCGTCCTTGAGCAGGTGGACGGTTCTGATTTCCTTGAGGAGCATTGACTATCTGCGGCTGCTGCTGCGGCTGGAACGGGGGTCTCGGACCTCTCTTCGGGCAGTTTCTCTGAATGTGCCCCAACTGCCCACATCCAAAGCATCCACCAGTCTTCTTCGGGCAAGGGTTGTTCCATGTCTCCTGCCACAGTCACGGCAGTTCTGACTTCCAGCGAATGGTGGCTTTCCCAGGGTCCTTCTAGCAGGCGGAACGAACCTGCGATTGTCCTCTCATCGGCCTCTTGCCGAAATCTCTGAAATTCCTCCCTGGCATAAACCGCGATCCAGATGCGGCAGCCTTCTCCTGCAGGTCTCGCTCTATTGCCAGAGCTCGCTCGTAAATCTCGTTGTAGTCCCTCAGTCCAGTAGCGATTATCATACTCTTCAGCTCGGGTCTCAAACCTTCTCTGAACCTCCTCGCCTTGTCCCACGGATCCTCTATCAGCCTTCGAGCGAACTTGGACAACCTGGCAAATTCACCCTCGTACTGATCCACGGTCATCGATCCTTGGCGGAGTCTGATAAACTCTTCCATCTTCCTTTCCTGGGCTGCCTCGGAGAAATACTTTCCATTAAATGCCGCACAGAAGGCAGCCCAGTTTGGCCTCATGTTGTCAGGAAAGACTCGCCCTCTGGTGGCCTTCCACCAATCATCAGCAGTGCCCTGGAGCTGATATGTCGCCAGCGAAACCTTCTCTTCATCAGTGCATCCAAGCACCGTAAAGGCTTTCTCCAGCTGCTCGATCCATAAGGCAGCGGTCTCGGGTCCACCACTCCCGTCAAACTTGGATGGCTGTAATTTCAAGAACTGTTCTACTATATGATGAGTCTGACGTCCTCCATTACCATGTCCATTTCCTCCATTGGCCCCATTCGCAGCGGCCAAGGCGGCCTCAGCTGCTTGGGCTACAGTGGCAGCTCTCTCAGCAGCTTGCCTAGCCATCAGATTGCTAACTTCCGTCAGTACCCTCATCATTTCCTCAATTCGAGGGTCTCCCTCAGGCGCAGGAGCCCTCGAGCTTGATGCACCAGCACTCGGTCTTCTGCCCCTATTGCTCATCCTACTAGTTCTCTCTTACCTAAAACAAACGAAATTCCCATTCAGGAATTCGGAACTCTAAAACTAGCAATCAAGCTTTCGTCTACTGTCGCGTCTACTGACATGAATATGCATGTAAAGTTCGCTGCAGCTTTTAATGCAATTGGACTCGGAAGACACCTAGACTCACCCTGACGATGCCAACCCAGGCCACTCTGTTCGCCACCTCAACTAGAAGCCTGCCGGGAGCCGCTCCTTGATCGGGTCTCTGCCCCGGCGACCACTCCCCGCCCTCATCATTTCTTGGTGCGAACAGTTGTCCTAAGTTACCCACAGCCAGAGAGAATCCCGTTCCACGTGTCCCATACCACGCTTCATCACAGTTTTTAGGCGTCCCGTCAGACCTGTCCCATACCAGGCTGACGGTTACCCAGCCCAATAAAATATGATGCATGCGCTTTTCAAACCCCAAAGCTTCATTTTAAATTGATTTCATTTTAAACCATTTTGCTTTAAATGCGGAAATCATGCAATGCATGATGGTCAAGCAGCGCACGACAGCCGACTAGGCATACAAACACAAGCAGTATCACCTAGCAATTAAACAACCAGCAATCGGCACTCAAGCACCCAACTCACGGGGCTATGTTTTAGAACCTTACCTCAGGTCCTGACGCATCTGCAAGTTAGTCTGAAATACCATGGTCTATGACTACACCAGACTAACCATCTACTCTGCAAGCACATGCGCCAATCAATTCATGCATTCTACCCTTCCTGATCCTTAGGTCTAGGGTCTGTCTATCTAACTATCCCAAATTCATCAGCCTTATCACTCCAAATCCTCGAACGGTCTCGTATCGAGCTGACCTTGCTCTGATACCACTCGAAAGGGGATGTCACGCCCCGAACCCCGATCGAGCTCGCGACATCCCGTTCCTACCTTGAATATTTCCTTGCACACGCCTGGTTTACGGTACGCGACGGCCCAGGGAGTCTCTTCGTCGCAACCAGACGACGCGTCCATCAATCATCCTACGAACCTGCGGAAGCGTGCCTCCTAACCATGCATTCATGCATACAAACAGAGGGATAGTACGAACAAAGGGGCACAAACATCAATATATACATATGATGAGCGTTAAGTACAGACCCCCAAAAGAAAATCACAATCTACGGTCAAGACACCTACGCTCACACTATCTCCAAAAGTCTAAACCAGCGACAGTAGGACTCAGTCCTCCTCAGGCTCCTCCTCGGGATCCTCCTCGGGGTCCTCTTCCGGATCCTCCTCTAGGTCCTCCTCGTCGGTGTCCATGGCATCACCCTCCTCATGGCCGTCAATCTCGGAACGCCTTGGGGACGGCAACTCCTGCAGAGGGTCGGGATCGATCACCTGGCCACCATACTCAGCAGGCTGCAGGAAGAACGGGTCCTCCTCCATAGGGATCGGAGAGTCCCTCTGGGGTCCCTCAAAACCATAAATGCCCTCTCTAAACCACGCCTCGAATCTATGGGGTACAAGGTAGGGTCCACCCTGATCCACTAGTACAGTCGTCACGTGCCTATGCCACATCGCGGCATGCATATCAAAATGGAGGGTGACCTGGGTATCCATCTGCACTGGTAATCTAAAAAGCATAGGGGGCGCTGCCATCACAGGCGACCTGGATCTGTAAAGTAAGGCAACCACCGCTCGTGAGTCGAGGACTCAGCAAGCTCACCACTAATCCTAGCGTAGGATAGAGCATACTAGTGGGGTCGGTCCTATCCAGTAAACTAGGGTTTATGGTCCAAGGTTCAGACACTCTCAGTTACCCTCGGTACCAGACCCCCACCGCATAAGCAAACGCGCAAGGCATAGCAATGCAGATCATACAACACAGACGGGCAATAATAGACAGTCAACCATAATGCCATATGCCAATGATGCAAGCCTCAATCGGCCATAACGGATCCCAATGGATCATGCCCGTCTATCTCTCCAATTCCCATCAAGGCTCATCCAACAGTGCCACTCGGCAAATGCCACAACTGCGTTTCTGACGCCTTACGTTGGTTACTCCCTTTTCTCTCCATTTCCCCGCGTAACAACGCCTCTGGGGCTCCTTCTCATGTCACATCTCTGGTGACTCATGCCATGCTCTCAATGTATGCGGGGCCCAGATAGTTGCAAGCAGCAATTCAGTCACAAAGCATGCATGCAATGGTACATAAATACTGGAACAGAGCACATCAAAGAATCATACGAGCAACTTATTACATTGTCAGAACAGGTATCACGTAGACCCAGTGCTCTACAATCAGTTTCCCAAGTAAACCCAACCTGTTTAACCTTATCTTGGGAACCCACTAAATTGGAACTCAATCCAGACAATCCCAGCAATCCAGTCGAACCCAGTAGCTAAGGTTAGTTCCCAGGGAATTAGTAACCCACGATTAATGATTTAGTGTTTTAATAAACCCTTGAGTTTAATTAAATTAGGCTTAGCTTAGGTTAGGCCCTAATTAATTTATTTAGGTTCAAGTGGGCCTAAGGCCCGTTCTAAGTTTCAAGGCCCATAATTTATTTCTTAAATAAATATATAAATTCAGGCCCTTATTTAATCAAATTCGTGCAAGGCCCAAGCCCATTTTGTAAGGTTAGCCTATTAAGCCCAATTTGACCATTTTAGGCCCATTTGTTATCCTAAGCCCATGTATAATATTGGGCCTTATATTTTAATATTCAAAATCATAATTGGGCCTAATTAATTTAAATAAATTCCGTCCATGGCCCAAACCCACTAGCAAAATTGTAGGCCCTTAGCTTATAAAGGTTGAATTTGTCCAAGTTAAGTCCCCAAGCCCATTTCTAAACCTCTTAGGCCTCACACCCTCATACACGCCTAAACCCATTCACGATCAGCCCACCAAATCAATTTCAAGGCCCAGTGCAATTACAATAGTCCATATCTCGGCCCAAATCAAACAATTACTCAATTAGCCTAATGTAAACTTAAACCTTAATCACATATTAGACTCCCTAATTAACATT
>JAGVVM010015949.1:0-10514 GCA_019149425.1 Psidium friedrichsthalianum | reverse complement strand
AAAGCCAAACTGCCAATTTCACGCCTTTCGAAAGGCGAATGTCAAAAGTTTCGAATCTGCTGATATTCATGAAAACTCGATTATCCAAGCTCGGAATCTAATTTTGGACCATAAGACATTCATAGATAGCGTACTATTAGTAAATACTCCAGACTATGGGCGGGTCTTTAGATCCAAAGCGGAATCTACCCATTTGGTCGCACTTACTTATTTTCCGCTAGGGCTAAATAAGCCTTTCGCCCTTTGGTTAGTTATCTCAGAGTGGCCAGCTCCAAGTGAGATTCATTTATACGCCTTCATGAAATACATTATGATAGTGTATTCTCAATTCCGGAAAAATGGTCGAATTTCAAAATGGTCACATCCCTTTAAATCATATTTGACTAAACTCAAACACCACATAACATACCTTGGTTTGTCACCTTTGGTCCACATCAAATTTGGGCAAAAATTTAAGTTGTTAATTGGGCCCAGTGAAGCTTATGTTCTTTCTTAAGGATCTAACGCATATGTCTTCATACTCCATTAGAAATAAATAAACTATTATGAATTTTGCATGATCTGTATTTGCTTATACTAACGATGCTATATAGATTGCTTTAACATGGTGATTAAAGATTAATTATTTGACTTAATGAAAAAATTGACAAAGAATTGTTTTCGAGAATAAAAATTTCATTGTAATTACTAAACTCATTTCTGTTTCGAGATCAGAAATTTTTGTACAGTTACCAAACGTGTTTTGATTCTTATAATACTCATCTAAAGAACAAAATCAGGAAAAAAAAATCAATTCTTATCCCTAATCTACCAATTTTCTCCCATTAAATTACTTATGGATTTTGAAAGGAAAATCTCTCAAGGTTGAAAGCATGCTTTCATTTATTTCGGAGCAAACGATGTATTGTCAAGAACCTAATGATAATGTTGGTAAGTTCGACCCAATGGCTCATGAATGTACATTTCTTGAATTTTGGTAGAACATATCACTGTTGACATCGGTTTTTAATCATCCTTCATCTTTTGAAAATATAAAAAGTCCATAAAAATTAAAAAACAAACTTGGGGACCTTGGCCAAGCCTGGGGAACCAATTTTGACCAAAAAAAATGATTTTCCTATTTTTTCGGTATTTTTTTATTTATTTATTTTCGAAAATTTAATAGAAAATCCTAAAAATTCATAAAATTGAAAAAAATCACTTTGGGAACTTGGCCGATCCTAGGGAAACAATTTTGACCAAAAAATTGATTTTTCTATATTTTCCGTATTTTTTCGTATTTTCTATTTATTTAATTTCCGAAATTAATAGAAAATCCATAAAAATCTATAAAATTAAAAAAAAAATCACACTTTGGGAACCTTGGCCAAGCCCGAGGAACCAATTTTTGACCAAAAATGATTTTTCCATTTTTTTGTATTTTTTAAATATTTTTCGAAATTAGGGATATTTGAAAATAAAATTACATTTGAGGCCACCAAAAATACCTAAAAATAGTCAATATTTTTATTTTAAATCCCTTTTCATGTTGGCCATCACAAATTTAAAAAATCCAATTCGGAGTCGTGTATTCCTTCACGAGCATAATCTCGACCGGGCCTAAAAAAATTCAATTTGAGTCAATTTATTTTCATTTTTTCACTTTAGGAGTTGTGACATTGTTCTCTAACTATATTTCAAATTTTTATATTGTCCGCCTAATTTTACCCAGAATTGAATCAATTGTGCAAAAGGCTTAATTAAATTCTGCAGTATTTTCAGCGACAAGAATTGAGCTTCAATTTGACATGTGGTGAATTTTGACTAAGTATAGGGAAGGTGTGTCAAATATTGTGAAGAGCTTTGGACTTAAGAAATATTTTTTTTTCAGTGACTGAATTGTAAATACTTAAATTCAGGGACTAAAGTGCAATACTAACTCTTGAGGGATTATTTTGCAAATAACAAAAAGAAGAGTAGTGGATAAATTAGGAATAGAGAAGGGAAGATGGGAGAAGAGGAGATGGAGAAGAAGATGGAGAAGAATGGATGGAGAAAATAAGATAAGAATAGAGAAGGGAAGATGGAGGATGAGAAGAGTTAGTGTAGAGATTAGAATGGGAGATAAATATGGAGAAGGGAAGATGAGATGAAGAAGAGTTAGTAGAGAGTTGGAATGTGAGATAGAGATGGAGAAGAGAAGATGAAAATGAAGAGAGTTGTAGAGAAATTAAAATGGGGATAGAGTTAGTGGAAAAATTAGAATGGGAGATGGATGAGTATGTTATAAAAGGAGGAAGAAGTGAGCCTTAAGAAGGGGGATTTTTTTGGGAGAGAAAATTTTGGATGTTTGAGAGGGTTTTGGGAGATTGAAGAAAAATTTGAGAGAAAGAAAATACCAAAAGAGAGAGAGAATTTTGAAGATGATGGGAGTTTAAAGCTAGGGGTTATCATCACAAATTCCTTCATTGATCAACATAAATCGAGAGTTCATCCTCGTCAACGAGCAAGCAAATTCGAGCTAAGTGTTTTTATTTATTCATTTATTTGTGGTTCTATAGCAAATTAGCACAAATTGTTACACTTTCTCCCTCTCTCCTTTTTCCCCATATTTTATATCAGGAGAAGGATACTCTACGTCAACGGCAAAAATCTCGAGGAGATGCAAATATGGCCCAGACAAGCTCCCTGAGTGTCCACCAATTTCTCAGCTAATTCGTGATTAAAAGTCTCTCTTAATTTAAAAGAGACTCTCTATGTTGAGAACAGAGAGAGCAAAAACCAATTCTAGAAATCCCCTCCCCAAAAAGGGAGATAAGTGCTCTTTTCATTCTTCTGTTTTAGGTGCAGATTAGCATATATTTTGTATACTGACACCTTCATTCTATTTTTATTCAGGCAACTGCAGCTCTATATCAACGGTCAATCCTATGAAGCACAAAATGGCTTGGAGGAGTCCTCAAGCGCGCACAAAATTTTAAATTGTTGAATCAATTTGGTGTAATTTATTTTAAGAACTCAAACCCCAGAATGGAGAGGCAAAGCGCATCCACTGGAGGTCGTTTATTTCCTGCAATTTAAATACTGCACATAAATCCCAAAGGGAAGCCAAGCAATGCTAGCCCTCCCATTGGAGGTTTTTTACTTACAGTAATTTTAATACCTATAATTTAATACCTGCACCATAAATCTCGAAGGGAAGAGCTAAGCCCATGCTAGGCTCCCATTGGAGGTTTTTACTTACAGTAATTAAATACCTGCACCATAAATCCCGAAGGGAAGAGCCCAGCCCATACTAGGCCTCCCATTGGGGTTTTACTTACAGTAATTTAAATACCTGCACCTTAAATCCCAAGGGAAGAGCCAAGCCATGCTAGGCCTCCCTTGGAGGTTTTTACTTACGGTAATTTAATACCTGCAATTTAAATACCTGCACCTTAAATCCCAAAGGGAGAGCCAAGCCAATGCTAGGCCTCCCATTGGAGGTTTTTACTTCAGTAATTTAAATACCTGCAATTTAAATCCTGCACCTTAAATCCCAAAGGGAGAGCCAAGCTAAGGATGGGCCATCCATCGGTGGCTTTATTTATTATTATTTACTTCCTGTAATTTAATTTTTGTATCATTAGACCTTAAGACGAGTAAGTTGCAGCACTGCACAGAAGTCGTTAATTCACTCCCTCTTTCGGCTTCAGGAAAATTTAATATTTTGAAAATACCAAAAAAAATATAATACCATCCATGCTCCCATTTAAAAAGTGAAAACATTAAAAGAGAGACACTCCACTAGAATCTTAGGAATAAGTCAAGCCTGAGTTGCCAAATTAGGATATCAATGAAATTAAGGTACGAAAGGGCATTAGTTTTAATTAACTAGTGTAACCAGTCCCCGAACTCATAATCTCTGGTTCGCAGGAATAAATGTATTCTCCCGCTAATTTAATTTAGGTTCCTAATCGACCTACCAAGAACGATTAGTGGCGACTCAAATTTCAAATCATTAAATAAAAATCCAAAGTCGTGATTCGGTAGGGCTTGGGAGGGTCCGCGTTAGTTAGTCAAATCTAATTAACCATAATCCGTTAACCCTTTATAAAAAAAAAATTTTAGAGGGTCACGACAATCACGTATTTAACAAAGTTTCGTGGAAATGGAGGAGTCAATATATTGTCAATATACACGAGAGCTAGAAGAAAGATCAGACCGATCGTTTTCAGGAGCAATAGACTACTGGCAGGAGCAGCTGTCGATATTAGAGATGTGGATGACATATGAAGTCATTTTTCTAAACTCTAAAATAGAGCTCAGTTTCTCCTTTAAACTCTAATGCACAAATAATCTCATATAAAACGTCAATCTCAAGAAATGATATGTGAATGATAGTCTCATTGAAACTCGTGATCAATGAAGTTATAAAGGAAAAGCTCTTGAGTATCGAATATCACTATCTGCATCACGAACGACGAATCCTAAATAAAGTGTGTAAATTCCTCTAGTTTTATTATTATTATTAGTGTATCTATCTATGGTGATCTTAGAACGCTGCATAAAGGTAATAATCGCAGGGTACAGCTCGCCCCTGATTAACATATATTTTTATGCTAAAATAATGCAACTTTTGTATTTTATTATGAGAATTCGATTTTGTGTTCTCGATTTCATCTTTTGAAATCGGGGATCGGGGTCACTTCCCAATACCTTGATTCCCCCAGTTCATACACCATCGCCAATTGGAGCCCACCACATCAAAGACGGTGTTCCCGAGTTAGCTATGGACATGAATCAAGTACGTCGGTACCATCATTCTCCAACCGGAAACAAAACATAATTCTGTAAAATCGACTGAAGTCTCGACACACTGTCCGGCCGGCGACCCTCTTCGGGGCCGTCTGAAATCTCATCCTCATCGGTGCTCGTCGTCCTTTCCTTAGCAGCCTAGTGAACGTTCTTCACACCTGATAGGTCCCAAAATGCCCTGGAGTTCCCACTGTAGTACTTGGACATCACTCTCCTGCACACTCAGGTAAGGCCCCCCAAAAATAAAAATAGGGCAACTTGCAGTTATACATGTGCATGGATTTTATTTCGGTTGGCAAACGCATTGAGTACTCGGAGCTCTATGAATGCCCGGAATCGTTCATCGGGTGTGAGGATTCTTATGTGCCCGACAAACACCGGACGACAATCGGAACACCGTGCGCCCAAGTCTCTAGGATGTTCTCAAATTAAGACCGCACAGGCATGGTGATTAAAACCCTAATGAAGTTAGTTTACAAAGACACGAGCCATCTCTAACCGTCTTGTTGGCTCTCTTTGATGCTTTCCATATGAATGGCAATCCACATCGTCTATGGCTTGCTCGCCTTTGCTCGCGAGCCTCTGTTCGTTCATGCGTGCGCATAGCATGACGAATGGATAAACTTAAGTCCATCCTTGGTGACGTGAGAGGGAGATTTTCCTGCGTAGGGAGAAACTGATGCAGTGATTCGAAGATTTTGGCAGAATACATAGCCAATGACAGTTAGCAACAGCTTCCCCATTCGATTGCAAAGGGAAGTTTCTACGTTCGGATGTTGTGTCGTGCGTGGATTTCAGAAAATTTTTGGCGGCTGTATTTTTTTGTGGACCGTACTTTAATTTTCTAGTGAAAGCTATAGATAGAAAGTGCATACATTTGGCTGTCATTGGCCATTATGATAAAATTTCAAGTTTCATTTTCCGGATATATTCGCAGAAATAGAATTGCACATGAAAAAGGTAAGGAGAAAGGGGCATCCAAAGCACAGGCTTGGAAGCTTTCCTCTCGTGATTAGTTCTATCGCAATCAATTTTTCCTAGCTAAGATGATTGTCAATGCCAGCTATACCACATTAAACGGCTGGCGTCCATGTTGGCGATTGCTGGTCAACATTAGGTAGAAGAACTATATTGGCAATTCGTTAAAAAGTTTAGGACTAAATTAATCAAATTAAAAGTTTAGAAACGAATTGGCATTCATATAATAGATTTATAACCTTTTTGATAATATTTTCCTCAAGTAAGCAACATATATTATACTTGTAGTGTCTTTATCCCCAATATAATGATAGAACCATGGTGGCTAGATTTAAAATACTTAAACAAATACGCTTATCACATGCAATTTGAACGTTGATGCTACACTTATTTAGATTTTAAAATATCAAATAAATAGCAGTGTCCCAGTAATTTATTCTGCACTTGAAATTCCTATGGACTAATGGTCTTCACAATGTCTCCAAGTCCTTAGCAAGAAATTCCCAGACCATTTTGTTTGTTCCGCGTAAACAAAATGTGATGCAACTCAAAACATTTTTCTAAGACGTCATTTTTTCTGAACATTGACAATGTCTTCTTATGTCTGGCGAATTTAAATAAAAGAATTGAAAAATAATTCGCGCCGTACAGAAAATCGATTGTGTTTTTTCATTAGGGAATCAATTACTTTTTTCTAGATCACTTTATTGAATTGCTTAAGTTGTGTGTTGGATTGACGCTTCTCCAATTCCGACGAATAGCTATTTTGGCAGGATGGCTGTGAATTTTAATCAGATTTCCTTGTGAAATTTTGACAAGCAATTGGTGGGCTTTGTTACGATTAGAGTCCCAGGTCCAATTTGCTCTTCAGATTGAACCACATCCGCAGAACCAACAGTATAGATCAAATAAAAATAAATAAATCCTCATATATCTAGTCCTCAGCCAGAAATGGGTAAGAGTAGAGAGCAGTGTCAATGGGCTGGGTCTGGCAGGGTCTCATAGAGGGCCGACCCGGCCCGAAACTTAACAACGCCAAACTTGGCCCGGCCCGACCCGCTCCGATACCCGAATTTCAGTTTTGAGGCTGGAGCTAGATGAATTGTAAGCGACAACTCTCTTTTGTTTTTAGGGGAATTGATTTCCGGATTTAATTGGGAGAAGTCATTTTCCATGTAACTAAACTAGAGTTTTATGTCGAATTATTGTCCTAGATTAACTGGAAAAAACAATTCCGTAAATAATTTACTGGAAATAAACGTGGCCTAGTCTGATGTAAAGTGGGGCCCACATGTCAAGAACAAATCAGAAAGAAAACCAATTTTCATACTTAGACATGAGAAGAGCCATTTTGTTTCCTAATCTTAAAATGTGTTTATTTCATGGAATTTTCATAATGAAGAAATTAAATGGTTTTGTCCAAAATATATATTCTAGAAAAGTGATAGATTTTCCTTAGTCAATTGTGAGCATAAAAATGAAAGGAAGTAGTTTATGCTATTTGATTGTGAATTCTGAAAATAGGATAGATTGTGCAATGCTATTATATTAGATGAAGGAAATTATAGATTGTAAACCGAAATATGAACCATGAAGTGACAATTTTTGGCATAGAGAAACACGGAGGGAATATATAAAAAGATGGACGAATCTGAAACGTAATACTTTTTATAGAGTTAAATATGGCAAAAAAGTGCAAGAAAAACATGGGACAGAAGATCATGCGCATTTTCTATGACGTGGAACTCTTCGAGGTTCGGTTCCAAATGGGCAAGTATGGACAGGCCTTTAATGGAATGGTTCACCGAAAGTTAACTTTTGTCTACGCTTCACTCTTTTTTTTCCCCCTTCAAATAACACTGACTTGTTCATATAGTTCATATAGTTTCAATAAAAAGTCTAAACAACCGGTTGTCAACTTTTTCTAATTTGGTATGACCTGACCATTTCTTGTTCAGCCCAATTTTCTAATTCCATGCGTTTGCAACTCAAAAAATATCAGGCATCAAGGTGACTTCGTGAAAACGGTTGCCGGTTTTCAGTGAGTTGAAAAAGGGTTGTTTGGCATTATCGGATTGCTTCGTTAAAGTCAACAATCACGTGAGTAAAATCATGACAACAATTGGCCCTGGGACACATGAAACGCGGATCGTCGGTATCCATGAATGTGTGTTGTTGGAAAGACCACTCTTGCCAGAATCATCTACAATCAACTTTCATCTGATTTTGAGCATGGTTGTTTCCTTTCTAACATTCAAGAAACTTCAATGTAAAGGGTGTTGAGTACTTGCAGAATGAGCTGATCTCTGACATTCTCAAAAGAAGAAGAAGAAGAAAGACATAAGCATAAGCAACAAAGATGAAGGGATTGAGAAGACGAAAGACAGGCTTTGGGTAAAAGGCTTCTCCTTCTCCTTGATGATGTTGACAACAGGAATCAATTGAATGCACTTATGGGGCACAATTGGTTCGGTGAAGAAAGTAAGGTTATCATCACTCGTGGAAACAAACAGGTTCTCAACATTTTGATGTGGATTGGACCTATGAACTTAACTGCATGGACTTCGACAAATCTCTACAACTTTTCAGCAAAAATGGTTTCAGAAGAGATCCTCCTTTGGATTATTATGTCACCCGCTCCATAAAGGCGGTAGGCATTGCTAGAGGTCTTCCTCTAACTCTTGAGGTTATTGGTTCGCTGTTATCGTGCAACAATAAAGAAAAGTGGGATGCCATACTGAAAAAGTTGGAAAAGTTCCTCATTAGAAGTCAGCACATCTTTCTTCTTCATTGGATGTCACAAAGTAATGGTAATCCACATGTGGGATGAGTCTGAATTTTTTTTCCAGAAGAAGGTTTGGAAGTTCTGCAGCATATGTCCTTGATAAAGATCATAGGAAAAAGTGAGTTGTGGATGCATGATCTAATAAGGGACCTGGGGCAAGAAATCATCCGTCGAGATAGTAATATGGAAAGAGAGAAGCAGACGAGGTGTGGGATGCTGATGAAGCGTTAGATTTGCTGATGACAGACGAGGTAAAAGCTCCCTGCTACCCCTACAATTTGGCTACTTTTTCTTTAATGATGACACAAAACATGAGCCGTTAGTAATGTATTTACTTTTTGGCAGGAAAAGGAAAAAGTTGAAGCTTTCGGTCTCTGGTTTCGCCATACGGCAGAACAACGTTTTGCATATGAGGACTTCATGAATTTCAAAATCCAAGGTGCCTTGTAGTTAAAGGCGGGACAATAGGAACTGGCTAACTGATCTTATGGATCAGAAAAAAATTTCTTCAAATCATGTTTGCGTTAGTAATGGTATGTCAGGATTTGAATCTTTGGAGCAACTTTTCCCAAAAGAAGTCGCATCTACTTCCGAAATTGCGATGCCTTGCTTGGAGTAATATTTCTCTAGACTTTGACATAGCCAAACTGTCCATGAGGAATCTAGTCGTTCTCTGTCTAGCGCGGAGCTCCATTACCCATCATTGGGATGGTTGGAGCCATCTAAAGGTGTGGCATATGCTAGGAACGTCGACATGTTAAATCCAGGGCTTGATCGTTTCATGACCTTTTTTTTTTTATTTATCTTTCCATTGTTGCAGATGGCGAAGAGCTTAGAAGTTCTGATTATGTCGCATTGCTGCGACTTGGTGAGAACTCCCGACTTCTCAGGATTTGGAAATTTAGAACGTCTGATCATGAAGGCTGTATAAGATTGGTCAGAGTCGATGAACCCGTCGGTCAGTTACAACACTTGGTTTTCTTAGATCTCAGGTTTTGCTCGCAACTTCGTGACTTGCCAAATGAGATTTATATGGTAAGATCTTGAAAGAGCTCCTTGTTCAGGCACACGAATGCAGGACAATATGAGCTCTCGCCCTCTATTGACAGCAATCTTTAGCTTATATTGGAGAAGCACAAAGAGAATGAAGAATATTAACGCTGGGGTATCCTGTTTGTCGCTCTTTGTGTCGTGTTCTTTCGCAGTTTCTGGAACGACTGTAAAATTCCGGTTTGCTGAACACAGAAATGTGTTTCGTCGTGGTAGTTACGTAAACACCGATGGTTAAATTCTGCATCAATGAAATTCGTCCAATTGGTATACTACCGGTCAGGCTATTAGTTGTAATTCACAAACGACGTTAAGGATTTACGACCACCAATGTGATAGTAACATTTTTAAGCATGCTTTTCATAAATTCAATACGCAGATAAATATTAGCAGTGTAGACAGTAAGCAGTGAAATCAATAGTATTCTTTGAGGAACTGGTAGGAATTATATAGTAAATTTGTCCAGGTACTTTGATGCGATTTAGTATCGATATTAGCGACTAACGACCGTCAATGTAATAGTAACATATTAATTTTTTGTAAAAACCTAACCTATTGCCGAAAACTAAATTTTAGAGGTCAATAATAAGTTACTACTGACTTTGCAACCGAAAGGGAGTAAATTGGCCGTTGGAGGATTTTTCAAAAAAATTTCATGCAAAACAAAACGTAGATGATGAAATAGAATTCGTTGATGAGCATGATATTCAGAGCAAATATCTGCTATTAACATCAATGTGAAGAGAGTATGGACAGAAGAGATTGCAAAATAGTTTATAGTGTTCGTCTTTCCTCTCGGTCCTACTCTCCTCTCTCAACTCTAACAGCTCTATAGCAAACTGGAACAGACAAAATTGTCTCTGTAAACTTCCCGACACTCTCTAATTGGCCAAAATGGCACATTCGTCTAATTTCTCGGAACGTT
>JAGVVM010015947.1:0-14324 GCA_019149425.1 Psidium friedrichsthalianum | reverse complement strand
AAGACCTCATGATTTATTTTTCTAGCACATTGCCGTTACGTAATCGTTGAACCAGCACCATAACCATTTTATTTTTCTAGCTCCCAAGCTCATCATAATATTGCACTAGCACCACTTCCTTCATTTCAAACTCTCTTGCGGTGCTTTCCCTTTATAACCATTTTCTTTGCCCTTCAAGTGTCTATAAAATTTCTCTTCATAGATCTAACTAATCAACAAAATGAGCGTTCTACAAAAAATGAATCATAAAAAGATCCCCCAAAGAATCATCTACATCCTAATGAAAGTCAAAACCATCCAATCAAATTGGATTCCATTTCGTTACCACGTGAGCTATGATTCCGTATTGATCTCTGCCTATTCTAGAAATGTTCTTCAACAAAATGCACTCTAGATGGCAATGCATCCTTTATTATAATAATAACATGGCGACAACTTTGGATGCATGCAACCACGACCCAATTTTTAACAAATGCAGCCTACATATCAGGGAATTAAACACTAAAAGGTGCAAACAAAGATCACATCATATATGTGCTTGTCAAATAATAGCAGAGATGATCTCTATCTTCAGGGACTCGGGGGACCGTAGAGGCTAGCCTGAAAGGTGGATTTGACCATTTGAACATACAGGGAAGCTATGACATTGTGAAAAATATAACAGAGAAGGAGCCAATAAAGTTTGGGTTATGAATTCACTTTCATTGTTTGCTCGGGATAAATGCAAGAGCAAACCCGAATGCCACCAGCATAGGCCAAAAATAAGAAGTAAAAAGTAAGGCCCAATATCATCTTTCTTGGTAGTGGCGGAGGAAATCTTTCGCAACAAAGCGTCAAGTTTATATTAGCCCAGAACACCAAGGTGGCAGGACAGAGGAGAAAGAGCGAGAGCGTCTACAGCCACAAATACTATGAATGAGCCATTCTTCAGATAGATTGGGATCCCTGTCTGCCAATATTACCTCCAAGTATTGTAAAGAGCTGCAACGAAAGCTACCGTTGTTATGAGAGTTATGACAAAGCTACAAAATGATGTATCATCGAGTATCATCCATTGCCTCGCCTCTTTAAGCAAATCTTGACATTTTTCTACCAAGACTTCCCAATATGTTTTTCTACCATATAATATATTGTACCTATTAAAGGAGGAGAGTTGCTATATTCTACTGACTTCAGAAAAATAAAGGCAACCTATCGATGATTACATAAATTAAAAGCACAAAAGGTGCAACAAATCAAGTGAATTGATCTTCAGCCACCAAAGTTCCCTCTGCAGAAGGAGAGCTACTCCAGAAACATTTGATGGTAAACAACTGGTGACCATTTTGCTGTTGCATCCATCAGGCTGTGATCCTCCACCAAATAGTTAGTCAATTGTCGAATTATGTTGTGTGTTCGGTAGTCTAAATAGCTCAACATACCATGCTTTGACAACTTCTACTATTAATTCTTTCGTAAAATTTCCTCCCCAAGTCAACACCAGATAATGCTTAAAACAGAACTTGACAAATTTAGAGATTCCACAAGTTGCGGGCGTAAGGACAATGCTTGAAGTAACAAAATAAAAACTCAAGTATTTTGGAAGTTTTCACGATAAAAGCAATATTTGCCAACTCAAGCAATCCATCATACCTCAAACTTCAATTTTCCAATCCTTTTGATGAAACGTGCTGCACATAACATCGTACAAACAATTTTCCCAACAACGCAGAATCAAAAGGCTAATATCCTAGGGTTTTGTTCTTAACTACTATGCATACACAAGAACACAGTTCAAATGTGAAAGCCTCTTTAAACTTTTGATTCTCCATCCTGTAAAATTGCTTATTTGATGTTGCATCCAGCACTTTTCATCAAAAGGAGTGGGAATTGAAGTTGAGGTACAATTGTTCGCTTGAGTTGGCAAATCTACCTCTTCCTAAGATGAAGATTCATATTAAAAATACTCGACTTTTTTTTTTCTTCACTTCAGACACTGTCCTTATCTCACCGCTTCTGAAATCTCTAAACTTATAAAGTTATATCTTTAGCATTATCCGAAGTCGATGTGGGAAGAAAATTTCACAAAATAATTGATAAGATCTATTTCAAAAAACACGGCATGTTGAGTTGTTTAGATTACTGAATACACACAACATATAATCGAGTTGTTTAGCCTAATGGATGTAGTAGCAGAATGATCACCAGAATGTCTCTTGATAGATATTTTTGAAGCAGCTTTCCTTCTGCAGAGGGAAGCCTGAAGTTGGTTCACCTTATTTATTGGTCACATTTCGTGCTCTTCATTTTACATTTATCATTCAAACAAAAAGAATTTACATTGATCTTGATAAGCTTCCTTTTTTTTTTTTTTTTTCTAAAGGTGGTGGAAGATAACAACTCTCTTTCGTGAAAAGGATGGATAATGATACATCAACAACATCAACATTAACATCACCTTTATCCCAAATTAGTTGGGGTCGGTGGTCGATAAACCCGAAGTGAAAAGCTTAAAATATACTAAAAATAAAAGCAAAAATATGGGTACCAAAATAAAAATAAAAATAAAAATAAGTAAATAAAAATAAATAAATAGAAATGACTAAACAGGGCACTCTGGAACATAGGAAATCCCCCTCTCTATAATGCAGATAGCCTTCTTCCACTCCGTTCTAAAATAGATCGTACGCTAATTTATTTCCCACTCCATTAAATTTTGTTTTACTACCTTTCCCCAAGTAAGTTTCGGTCGACCTTGTTCTTTCTTCCTATCTTGTTCTTGATAACACACTTTTCTTCTTATCGGAGCATCTAGGGGTTTACGGAGAATATGTCCAAACTATCTCAATCTATGTTCTCTCATCTTCTCTGCCACCGGTGCTATTCCAACTTTTTGTCGAATATCGTCATTTCTTATCTTATCCATCCTTGTATGACTACACATCTACCTTAACATCCTCATTTCCGCTACCCCAATTTTATGCTCGTGTTGCTTCTGTACTGGTCAACATTCAGCTCCGTATAACATTGCAGGTCTTATTGCTATTCTATAAAATTTTCCCTTTAACCTAAGAGGGATTTTGCGATTACACAAAAACCTTGATGCACTGCGCCATTTTATCCAACCTGCTTTGATTTTATGGCTAACATCCTCATCAATCTCTCCCCTCTTTTGCAAAATTGATCCCAAATATCTGAAAGCATCTTTCTTAGGTACCTCCTGTCCAAGCATATCCACGAATTCTTGATCATCTAAGAGGATGGATAATGATAGATGGTAGAAAATACTTACTAAAAAGTTTTTGTAGAAGAAGGCCAAGATTTGCTCAAAGAGGTATAGCAATGGACGTAGGAAAGATCATCGTCTTGTAGCCTCATGGCGACTCATGATATGGTAGATTTTGTTGTAGAGGCAATGACGGTAGTACATGAATTCCAACCTTTCCAAAGCATCGACTGACCTTGAGCAAGCTAGGATCGTGGACAACGTTGGCCTTTTTCAACAAGCCAACGGAGGTGGCTCTCAACAAACCATCGGCACTTCGAAATGCCCCTTTGACGAAATTTTATTAACATATGTTAGAAAACAACTTAGATTAATCAACCAGCTTGCCCGATTTGACGAGAAGCCTATGTCTTTTGAAACACGAGAACAAAAAGGAGAATACAAAGTGGAAATGAGATAAGATGAGTGAGTGTGAAATCCTACCCCAATGGCCAGCTGTAGAAAGGCTCCTAGAGCTACCATCAAATAGGTTGGATGTTGCAAGCTCGACCAGGTACCAAGCAAGCTTGACCAGGTACCAAACAAGCTCCTTTTGTATTGTAACAACGAAAAAGAGGTTAGAGGCAATAGCCTATACAATGAGGAGTTGTTGCCTACTAATGCTTTTACCATCCTTATTCTTATTCTTGCATAGCAACAGAGGGCATTAGAGAAAATGAAATCTTTATTTTCAGGAGGGAAGCGCTTTACAAGATTCTCCACCAATTGATCTTGTGCAAGTACAATGACAACATCGAGCACAAGATCATAATATTAGCCATCATTGCTTCACAATCTTCATCAGAGATTTTCTTGTCAACTTTCCATACACCTTTCAATATGTTTTCAAATAATGGTCACTATTTCTCAATAACATCCGTGGTTGGCATGACTACGAAAATTGCACATTAAATGTCTTTAAGAAGCTTATCGCGGGTGACAAACAAAGATAGGATGTAGATTAGGGTGTCACATTTTTTTTTTTTAACATCTGCATAAAGTGATTTTTCGTTTTTTCCGGGAGTTCGAAGATATCAAAAATTTGATCCACTGATTATGTATAATGATTATAATCAATCGCATTGACAAAAAACCCTGCAACTCCGATTTTTTATTCCTAAGCAGTTAGCATTAGGAGTGAGCACAGGTACAGTTCGATCAGTTTCAATTTTTTAAAACCGATAGGGTATCAGTTCGGTTCTCGATTTCGGGTGGAAACATCCAACCGGTCCGATTTTTATATAATATGAATGGGCAATTTTTTAAAAATGACATTATCTCTCAAAGGCCCAATCCATCGTTAAAAAAAAAAAAAACCTAGACTTGCAAAATGAAAAAAAAAACTCTACCCTAATATGATAATATATGCTCTCTTCACTCAACTTGTGAAAAAAAGCCCAGATTGTACGCTTTGCTTTTTGTCTATTTCTCAAGTAAGGTGAATTGGAAGAAGGCATGATATGTAATACTTGCACGAGTTTCTTCATACACTAGTTTCTTCTGTCGTCTTTCCTTTGTTGTACAAACTCAAGAAGTTTCCTTAGTTTTTAGTGTTAGATCAGCTTTATATAAATTAGTCAACTATATAGCTTTATTGAGTCATATTTATGAGATTAGTATTCAACTCAATTTTTTCATAGAACGAGCGGGTGACATTAAACCGTAACTGGGATCCAACCGGGAATCGGACCGGACCGGTGGCTCAGTTCTCGAGTGGATCAACGGAACGAACGGGTGATTCACATTTTGCATTTTACGGAACCAGTCCCTAGCGAACAATTCTCGGTTCTAGGATGGAACCATCTATCCTATGAACCGATCACCCCTAGTTAGCATAACTATAGAAGTTGGAGGTCAATCAGAGGAAAGAATGACCAACGCCATAAGTTGCTTAGCTAACAATCCGGGGGCCCTTTGCAATTGTTTTCAGGTCAAGTGTAACTGTTGCACCTGCTCAAAACACCGATGGAAAACTAAGGGATGGTCCTTTACTGAACATACCTTTTTTAATGAGTTTTTTACTCTTCGGAAGTTTTTTTTTTTTGGCTTTCTCCATTATAATTCAATCAAGATTTTAGAAATCATGAAAAGATTATATTTGAAAGTGTTAGTATTTACATCAACATCAACATCACCTTTATTCCAAACCAGTTAGGGTCGATGGTCAATGAATCTGAATAGAAAAATATAAAATATACTAAAATAAAAGCGAAGATAGGGATACAAAAAGAAAAGATAAAAGGAAAAAGCAAAAAGGAAAAATGACTAAACAGGGTAATCTAGAACATAAAAAATCCCCCATCTACAATGCGAATAGCTTTTCTCCACTCTGTCCTAAAACAGATCGTACGTCAATCTATTTCCCGCTCCATTAAATCTTGTTTTACGACCTTCTCCCAAGTAAGTTTTGATCGACCTCTTCCTTTTTTTATGTTATGTTCTCAGTAACGTACTTCTGTTCTTATCAGGACATCTAGGGGTCTGCGGAGAATATTCCCAAACCATCTCAATCTATGTTTCATGCTGTGAAAAATTAAATGTCATGATTAAGGAAAAAGTCGAAATGCATGAAACACAAGATGTATGAAAAACAAGAATTACATACTGTACGTAGGTCTCCAACCATCTTGGATACAACTTTTAATTACTGTGCCTTCTAAACTCATGTTCGCATGAATCTTTGTTACCTGAGTGAGAAATGAACATAAATAACCTTAGAATGATTAATTACTTTGTATCCTTAAGATCATGGTATCAGGCACATTCATTTAGATGGTAAAAAATTTTAAACAAAAGATAAATTTAATGCTAAATATAGAGGAGATAATGATTTTTTTTTTTTGAAATAGCTATTGTAGCACTAAATTATTTTGGTGGAACCATGTTATTTAGTGAGTTTTGAATTTCTTGTAGCCATTAATCTTACTTAAACTATCATTCATAAGTTTTAAGTTCATAAAAATCTTATCTATTTTCACAATTTGACTTAATGACTATAACATAACTATACCTAAATAATAATAAATGAATTAACTTAGTAATATTGATTTCAACACTTAATACAACTAATTTATTAGTTACAATTGATACAATATACAAGCTGATAATGTTATTATTAATCATACAGATGTATTGCATGGATGTTTTTCTAAATATAAGGTACATCGAGCAACTTTATTGATAGACTTAACGATTAGGAAAAAGAACTGGTCTAATTTTTTGTGCAAAATGCATATTATATTTTCTTGTTTTTGTAGCAAGAACATTTTGCCATGTATTTTGGGCGATGTGCTTGTTGGTGAATTTTCTTTTTAATGTTACCTTTACACTTAGTCAAAATAGTGATGATATCTTTTTGAAGATCACTATTGTAAAATGACAAGTTCGAGGTCATGTCTTAAAAAATTAGTCTTATGTAGTCCCTTAACACTGACCAATTAACTATTTAGAACCCACTATGTTTTGCGTTTTGCTGTTGATGAAATTGCTTTTTAGAACAATCAACTACAAATTCAATAGATAGAGAAAATAATTAGTCCTCACGACATGTTTGGTCAAAACTCTTTGATGAGAGGGAATTTTCTGATGATTAATTTCAATGAACTGATTTCTAAGGGCTCGTAAAAAATGAAACTACATCTGGCAAAAAAGCAGTTGTCTCATCATCATCATCATCTATAAGGGAAGTTGTGGAGCCAAGTCATGCCAAAAAAAGAGATTTAACTTTGAGTAATACATTAGCCGTGTTCACACTGTTGATGTCCATGGGCTCAAGAACAAATCAATTGGCTGTATTTGGTTGCCAAACAAGACCTGGGACCAACTCAGAAAAACAAAGGAAAGAACAGAATGTACCTGGTGATGGTTTCAAAATCGAACTGTCTTGGGTATCCATGGAGGATTCTTTGCCGTGCCGTCTCTTGAGCATGTGAACATGTGAAGTAGATAAGTATCTTCGGATGGTTGAAGATACTAGCACCGGGCGATAGTTTATAAACATGCCAAAACAGTTAGGAAATCAATCACATACTAATACCTCTATGACTGAAAGAAAGAGTTTCTATTCCCTCATTTAAGCACCTTGCTCAAGCAACACATCTAAGTAAAGAAAAATTTACAAAATCTGGAAGCAAAGCTCATGAATAATTCCTTTAGTTGACAGGCTCGAGCTGCAATTTTTGAAGCAAACGTGAATTTTAAAGTCAGGGGTCTCTATAGTCCTCTACTTAAAAGAAATTTCCAACACTTTGATCGTGCTTATGTGGGAGAGAATTTCAATAGCAGAATCATCAAGAGATGAATGACAAAGACTCATGGACAGTAAATAGAAATTACAATCCAGCAAGATAAAAGTTCAATCATGGCACAATTCCGAAGAAAATATTGATATGATCACATACTAGCAAAATAGTTCAAACCGATTAACATCCATCACATATGGTGAGGAGATCAACAAATTTGAGACTATTGCGTGCATAGGAGCATTCGGCAGCAAGTGTAGATCAGATTCCAGCAAACTTCAATTTCTGTCATGGCATAATTTGAAGAGAAGGTTGATTACAAATAGAATCAGTCAACATACAATAGAGATCGATCATCACACACACCTATAGAGGAATTCAACAGTAATAAAACAATTAACAAGCATATTGACGTGGTTGAGGCATATAGACAAACTCGTTGGAGGAACTCACTTGAGAAATCAAATGCAAAGATACTGAACAGTTTCTTAGCCAAATCACCGCAAAAGTATTGCAGCTGAGTTAAATCATTAATACAGCCTCGGTCACTTTTCAAATCAGTGGTAACAAGAATTCTCAGTCTCTGCTTCATACATAGCAAAACAGAAAACAGAGCATCGACGATACCTTGAAGAAGATCAGCGACTGACCGCGAATAACGATCGGATGGGAAGGGGAGGTCGTCGGAGACTAATAACATTGTGCACTGCTCAGAATCGACGGGCGACGGATCGCGAAAGACTATAATCAAACTCTCGTCCCCCTCTCGTTTTT
Source organism: Psidium friedrichsthalianum (assembly GCA_019149425.1). NCBI lineage: Eukaryota > Viridiplantae > Streptophyta > Magnoliopsida > Myrtales > Myrtaceae > Psidium > Psidium friedrichsthalianum. Next base: position 6,065 of record JAGVVM010015947.1, on the reverse strand, counting down.
CTTCGTAACTGCTCTCCTCTGTAGCTCTCTCTTCTGTGCGTATGAATCCATGGTGGACGACGGTGGAGGATCGGCGGCGGCTACCGGTGGACTGGAGGCGACGGAGAGAGAGAAAATCTTAAGAGGAATCCCAGATATCGGAGAGAGCAAGAGTGCCGTCCCCATGGTGGGTCCAACCCCAAACCCTCGTTCGAAAATGAACGTCTGCGAGGGAGAGAGGGGAAGGGAGAGACGGTGTTGAGGCTTCATGGACTGGGCTCGTGGGTCTGGATCCAATGGGTTTTATTGGGCTAGGTCTATCGAGCTTTATTGTATGATTGGGCCGCACTTAATGATGGGCATGGAGCTCGGGAGCTCAATGGGCCTTACGTACTGGACTGGAGCGAGGTGGTCGGACCGGGCTGGAGAGTGGAAGGCCCAACTTAATGGATGGGCTGGAATTTACTATTATTGCTATTGTTGTTAGTATTATTGTTATTGTTATGATTATTACTATTACTACTACTACTATTACTGTTATTAAACGAGCATAGATCTCACAATTCTCATCATGAGCTCCTCCGTTCGGTTTAGTCCATATGAACCTTTAGAGGCTTTTATCGTCTTCTAGAGCGATGCGGAGAGCGCCCGCGTGAATGGGTTTACATGTTGGGCTGGCTAGAATTTTAGTCCCGAGGCCTAAGGTCTATAAATTTCGATGTCTCTAGTTTAAATGGGAAGAAGAGCGATGAAAATGAATATATGGTGAAGGAATTACGATGTTTTCAATTAGGAATCATATTCCGCTGTTATCGGCAAATTCGATCTTAACTTCTGATGAAATATGTGTTGAACTTGCCAACAAAATTCAGGTTGTCGATAGGGTGGATAAAGATTGACGTGATTTCTTAAATCCATAGTATAAGAAGCATTTTCTAGAAAACCCTTCCCACTCCTTCTTCTCCATAACAGAGTAACACCTAGCTTTTCAAATAGCTACAAGAAAGTCAAAGCTTTTTCTCATTCATAACTTTTTGGCCCACATCGAAATTTCGATGTGGGCCAAAAAGTTATGAATGAGAAAAAGCTTTGACTTTCTTGTAGCTATTTGAAAAGCTAGGTGTTACTCTGTTATGGAGAAGAAGGAGTGGGAAGGGTTTTCTAGAAAATGCTTCTTATACTATGGATTTAAGAAATCACGTCAATCTTTATCCACCCTATCGACAACCTGAATTTTGTTGGCAAGTTCAACACATATTTCATCAGAAGTTAAGGATCGAATTTGCCGATAACAGCGGAATATGATTCCTAATTGAAAACATCGTAATTCCTTCACCATATATTCATTTTCATCGCTCTTCTTCCCATTTAAACTAGAGACATCGAAATTTATAGACCTTAGGCCTCGGGACTAAAATTCTAGCCAGCCCAACATGTAAACCCATTCACGCGGGCGCTCTCCGCATCGCTCTAGAAGACGATAAAAGCCTCTAAAGGTTCATATGGACTAACCGAACGGAGGAGCTCATGATGAGAAATTGTGAGATCTATGCTCGTTAATAACAGTAATAGTAGTAGTAGTAATAGTAATAATCATAACAATAACAATAATACTAACAACAATAGCAATAATAGTAAATTCCAGCCCATCCATTAAGTTGGGCCTTCCACTCTCCAGCCCGGTCCGACCACCTCGCTCCAGTCCAGTACGTAAGGCCCATTGAGCTCCCGAGCTCCATGCCCATCATTAAGTGCGGCCCAATCATACAATAAAGCTCGATAGACCTAGCCCAATAAAACCCATTGGATCCAGACCCACGAGCCCAGTCCATGAAGCCTCAAACACCGTCTCTCCCTTCCCCTCTCTCCCTCGCAGACGTTCATTTTCGAACGAGGGTTTGGGGTTGGACCCACCATGGGGACGGCACTCTTGCTCTCTCCGATATCTGGGATTCCTCTTAAGATTTTCTCTCTCTCCGTCGCCTCCAGTCCACCGGTAGCCGCCGCCGATCCTCCACCGTCGTCCACCATGGATTCATACGCACAGAAGAGAGAGCTACAGAGGAGAGCAGTTACGAAGAAAAACGAGAGGGACGAGAGTTTGATTATAGTCTTTCGCCATCCGTCGCCCGTCGATTCTGAGCAGTGCACAATGTTATTAGTCTCCGACGACCTCCCCTTCCCATCCGATCGTTATTCGCGGTCAGTCGCTGATCTTCTTCAAGGTATCGTCGATGCTCTGTTTTCTGTTTTGCTATGTATGAAGCAGAGACTGAGAATTCTTGTTACCACTGATTTGAAAAGTGACCGAGGCTGTATTAATGATTTAACTCAGCTGCAATACTTTTTGCGGTGATTTGGCTAAGAAACTGTTCAGTATCTTTCCATTTGTTTTCTCAAGTGAGTTCCTCCAACGAGTTTGTCTATATGCCTCAACCACGTCAATATGCTTGTTAATTGTTTTATTACTGTTGAATTCCTCTACAGGTGTGTGTGATGATCGATCTCTATTGTATGTTGACTGATTCTTATTATGTGATTTGTAATCAACCTTCTCTTCAGATTATGCCATGACAGAAATTGAAGTTTGCTGGAATCTGATCTACACTTGCTGCCGAATGCTCCTATGCACGCGGTAGTCTCAAATTTGTTGATCTCCTCACCATATGTGATGGATGTTGATTGGTTTGAACTATTTTGCTAGTATGTGATCATTGATCAATATTTTCTTCGGAATTGTGCCATGATTGAACTTTTATCTTGCTGGATTGTAATTTCTATTGACTGTCCATGAGTTTTTGTCATTCATCTCTTGATGATTCTGCTATTGAAATTCTCTCCCACATAAGCACGATCAAAGTGTTGGAAATTTCTTTTTAAGTAGAGGACTATAGAGACCTCTGACTTTAAAATTCACGTTTGCTTCAAAAATTGCGGCTCGAGCCTGTCCACTAAAGGAATTTATCATGAGCTTTGCTTCCAGATTTTGTAAGTTTTTCTTTACTTAGATGTGTTGCTTGAGCAAGGTGCTTAAATGAGGGAATAGAAACTTTTTCTTTCAGTCATAGAGGTATTAGTATGTGATTGATTTCCTAACTGTTTTGGCATGTTTATAAACTATCGCCAGGTGCTAGTATCTTCAACCGTCTGAAGATACTTATCTACTTCACACATTCACATGCTCAAGAGACGGCATGGCAAAGAATCCTCCATGGATACCCAAGACAGTTCAATTTTGAAACCATCACCAGGTACGTTCTGTTCTTTCCTTTGTTTTTCTGAGTTGGTCCCAGGTCTTGTTTGGCAACCAAATACAGCCAATTGATTTGTTCTTGAGCCCGTGGACATCACTACTACTCCTTTCTAGTAACAGTGAACACGGCTAATGTATTACTCAAAGTTAAATCTATTTTTTTGGCATGACTTGGCTCCACAACTTCCCTTATAGATGATGATGATGACGAGACAACTGCTTTTTGCCAGATGTAGTTTCATTTTTTACGAGCCCTTAGAAATCGGTTCATTGAAATTAATCATCAGAAAATTCCCTCTCATCAAAGAGTTTTGACCAAACATGTCGTGAGGACTAATCATTTTCTCTGTCTATTGAATTTGTAGTTGATTGTTCTAAAAAGCAATTTCATCAACAGCAAAACGTAAAACATAATGGGTTCTAAATAGTTAATTGGTCAGTGTTAAGAGACTACATAAGACTAATTTTTTAAGACATGACCTCGAACTTGTCATTTTACAATAGTCATCTTCAAAAAGATATCATCACTATTTTGACTAAGTGTAAAGGTAACATTAAAAAGAAAATTCACCAACAAGCACATTGTCCAAAATACATGGCAAAATGTTCTTGCTACAAAAACAAGAAAATATAATATGCATTTTGCACAAAAAATTAGATCAGTTCTTTTTCCTAATCGTTAAGTCTATCAATAAAGTTGCTCGATGTACCTTATATTTAGAAAAACATCCATGCAATACATCCGTATGATTAATAATAACATTATCAGCTTGCTTATTGTATCAATTGTAACTAATAAATTAGTTGTATTAAGTGTTGAAATCAATATTACTAAGTTAATTCATTTATTATTATTTAGGTATAGTTATGTTATAGTCATTAAGTCAAATTGTGAAAATAGATAAGATTTTTATGAACTTAAAACTTATGAATGATAGTTTAAGTAAGATTAATGGCAACAAGAAATTCAAAACTCACTAAATAACATGGTTCCACCAAAATAATTTAGTGCTACAATAGCTATTTCAAAAAAAAAAATCATTATCTCCTCTATATTTAGCATTAAATTTATCTTTTGTTTAAAATTTTACCATCTAAATGAATGTGCCCGATACCATGATCTTAAGGATACAAAGTAATTAATCATTCTAAGGTTATTTATGTTCATTTCTCACTCAGGTAACAGAGATTCATGCGAACATGAGTTCAGAAGGCACAGTAATTAAAAGGTGTATCCAAGATGGTTGGAGACCTACATACAGTATGTAATTTTTATTTTTCATACATCTTGTGTTTCATGCATTTCGACTTTTTCCTTAATCATGACATTTAATTTTTTCACAGCATGGAACATAGATTGAGATGGTTTGGACATATTCTCCGTAGACTCCTAGATGTCCTGGTAAGAACACAAGTACGTTACTAAGAACATAACATAAAAAAAGGAAGAGGTCGACCAAAACTTACTTGGGAGAAGGTAGTAAAACAAGATTTAATGGAACAGGAAATAGATTGGCGTACGATCTGTCTTAGGACAAAGTGGAGAAAAACTATTCGCATTGTAGATGAGGGATTTTTTATGTTCTAGATTGTCCTGTTTAGTCATTTTTCCTTTTTGCTTTTTCCTCTTATCTTTTCTTTTTGTATCCCTGTCTTCGCTTTTATTTTAATATATTTTATATTTTTCTATTCGGATTCATTGACCGTCGACCCCAACTGGTTTGAAATAAAAGTGATGTTGATGTAAATACTAACACTTTCAAATATAATCTTTTCATAATTTCTGAAATCTTGATTGAATTATAATGGAGAAAGCCAAAAGAAAAAACTTCCGGAGAGTAAAAAACTCATTAAAAAGGTATGTTCAGTAAAGGACCATCCCTTAGTTTTCCATTGGTGTTTTGAGCAGGTGCAAAAGTTACACTTGACTTGAAAACAAGTGCAAAGGGCCCCCGGATTGTTAGCTAAGCAACTTATGGCGTTGGTCGTTTAGCTAAGCAACTAATGGCGTTGGTCGTTCTTTCCTCTGATTGACCTCCAACTTCCATAGTTATGCTAACTAGGGATGATCGGTTCATAGGATAGATGATTCCATCCTAGAACCGAGAATTGCTCGTTAAGAACCAGTTTTGTAAAATGCAAACCGTGAACCACCCATTCGTTCCGTTGATCCACTCGAGAACTGAGCCACCGGTTCGATCCGATTTCCGGTTGGATCCCGGTTACGGTTTAATGTCACCCGCTCGTTCTATAAAAAAATTGAGTTGAATACTAATCTCACAAATATGACTCAATAAAGCTATATAGTTGATTAATTTATATAAAGCTGATCTAACACTAAAAACTAAGGAAACTTCTTGAGTTTGTACGACAAACGAAAGATTACAGAAAAAACTAGTGTATGAAGAAATTCGTGCAAGTATTGACATATCATCCCTTCTTCCAATTCACCTTATCTGAGAAATAGACAAAAAGCAAAGCGTACAATCTGGGCTTTTTTTCACAAGTCGTGCGAAGAGAGCATATATTATCATATTAGGGTAGAGTCTTTTTTTCATTTTACCAGTCTAGGTTTTTTTTTTTTTTTTTTTGGAACGATGGATTAGGCCTTTGAGAGATGATGTCATTTTTAAAAAATTGCCCATTCATATTATATAAAAATCGGACCGGTTGGATAGTTCCCACCCAAAATCGGGAACTGAACTGATACCCTGTCGGTTCTAGAAAATTGAAACCGAAATCGAACTGTACCTGTCGGGTACAATCCAAAATCAGCCCGTTGGGTACGGTACGGTCTAGTTTGGTTGGATCATAGTTTTTTTGCTCACCCCTT
>JAGVVM010015943.1:0-18234 GCA_019149425.1 Psidium friedrichsthalianum | reverse complement strand
CCCTCCTCCATTTGGGCAGTGAACTTCATTCGGCTGACTTGGGCCTTCGTCGTCGTCGCCTTCAATCCAACCTATCTAGGTAAGCCCAACCTCTAATTGTGGCATATGAATATTGTATGTTTGACATTCTGGATTTTCCACTTATTTTCGGAATTTGCAAATAGAATGGATATATTTTATTAATACGCTTTAGCTAAGCCTCACTCGAGCTTGATCAACTCGAGATGACTAACCGAAGGGGAAAGGCTATCTAGGACCTGTAACTCTTAAACAGCCGCCCGTTGGTCTAAGGAATTCAACAAAGTCGTAATTTTAGGATTTGGCCATGAAATGAATTCCGATCTTGGACAATCGAATTTTTATGAAGGTTACAATGGAGAGTTGGATATAGTCGCAGAAGTGTCGCCAATCGGGCAGACAGCCGGTGAACGCCGCGAAGCAAGACGTGAGGTGAAAAATTTACCGAAATGCCCCCAGTCAATGCTCAGTCCTTAGAATTAGAATAATTAGAATTGTTTTAGAATGAGCGCGTTAGTATAGTGTCAATTTCAGTCTGAAACTCATTTGCGCTCGGGACCCGATTGGTGCATTTGGCACTCATCCCGAGGCAATGTCTCGTCGGTTGTCACGTCAATCACATCAATCTTGTCAAGTCAAATCAAATCCAATCAATCAAATCAATCAAGTCCAAGTCACTTCTAGAAACCCCACTACCAACTCTACCTAACCCACTAATTCAAATTTGAATTTTGTCTTTTTCTCATTGTAAACTCTCTATTCTCTCTCTCTCTCTCTCTCTCTTTCCCTCATATCCCTCTCATTCTCTCCAAATTTTCGGCCAAAACCCATTCTTCCTCTCCTTTCCCGAAGCCCTCTCTCCCTCTCGCGTCTTCTCGGCCTGCAGCGCGCACCCGGACAAAAACGGCTCGTTTAGAGTCCAAATGACTCCCTGTTTTCTCCCACAAGACCGTAAGACGAAGGGCTTCGAAGATCTGCAAGCCTCTTCCCAAGATATGGCGGGAACCCCCTCAAAATCAAGCCAAAACCGTTACTCTGTGCTGGGCGGGCTTCCTTGCAGCAATCCCAACTTCAAATGGCCGCCGACAAAAATCCAACCGTTGGATCGCTGTGATTTTTGGATATGTCATAGATCTATCCAAGCTTTATTTGGCCTTGATTTGGCCCTTAAACAGCCCTCACGCCGCCGACTCTCTCTCTCTCTTAAGACGTGAGCCTCATTCGGCCATTTCGGGTTCCCGTCGTCATCGACTTCGTTCAAGCCTTGTTTCAAGTAAGAAAACTACTAATCTTGACCTAGGAGTAATGTATGTAATGTTGATTCGGTTGGTAGATTGCTTGGTGTGTGCATATGGTCTAGAAAACATGGAAATCGCTTAATGCGTTTTAGGTCGATTTGGATTCGAGGTAAACAAGCTGACTCGTGGGCTTGGTAATCTGTGGTAGGTGTGAGAGGATCATTTATGGGCTGTGAGGAAGTGATTTGGGCCGTGAATGAGAGGGCCACGGATGGTTGATGGGCTAAGTGGTCTAGTTGGGCTTAAATGGGCTAAATTGGAGAAATGGGCTTAAGAGGAATCTCCGTGGGCTTGGCGGTGAGACTTGGGGTGTGTAATGGACGTGGATGGGCCCAAGAAATAGGCTTGAACCGTTGATGTGAGAAATTGGAATGATTATTGGGCTAGATAGCATGTTTGGGCTAAATTGGACAAATTGGGCTTAATGGGCCTAAGTTGATTTTCATAGTAGTGAACTTGGGCGTGAGTCCTAGGGCTTAATGGGCTGATTTGAAATGAATTTGGAGTAAGAGATAGAGCACCCAAATGTGACAATGGGCCATAAATTGATTTGAGCTTACGTAAGCTTAATGGGCTTAAGTTGGGCCTCCACAACTAGTGGGCTTGGGCGTGAATCTTAAGGCCCATTGGGCTGGATTAGATTTCAATTTTAAATGAGAGATTGATGGATCTAAGTGAGGGCATGGGCCATGAGTTGAATTGGACTCGAAATGGGCTAGTTGGCCCAATTAGGTTTGAGATCAAATCCGAGTAAAAATGAAACTTGGGCTTACATCATTGGGCTTAGTGGGCTGTCGTAAGAATGATTTGAGTGGAAATTTGTGAGCCCAAGTGTGGTTGCGGACCGAGAGTCAATTTGGGCTTAATTTGGGCTAGTGTGATCCAATGGACTTAAGGTGTGGTTTTATGCGTGATGAATTTGGCTTGATTTAATGGGCTTAGAGACCTAACCATGAGTTGATGTGAGTAAGTTTGTGAGCCCAAATGTGAGGCAACGGGCCGCGAATGAAGGAATAGGGATTATAGGCCGAATTAGACAAATGGGCCCGAAGGGCTTAACGTGTAAAATCGAACGAGCCAAGTTGATCTTGATTTAAGGAACATAGAACTCAGTCCATGGAGGAACTAAAAGGTAATTGGGGAGCCTGAGTATGGTTAGTAGGCCATGAGTAAATGATGGGCCTAGAGTAGACTTGACAGGAACTTGAGCCGAGAAGTCTAGGTTGTCTACGTTCGATGCCTTGCTAGTAAACAATTGAACATATGTCTTGATGAATATATTTTGCTATTAACCTGTGACATGCCATGTTATGCACGTACATTGAATGGTTCGTCTAGAAGTGGTGCGCTATGCCTGTGACATGAGTTGCCCATTTATTGCACATGAAAATATGGGGCATGTGGCATATGTGACGTGCATTGATTTGGTTGTGAATATGGCACGCATTCATGCATCGGCAAGATAAGGGTGAGGATGGCCCTGAGGCGTGTTTACACGGGGAAGTTGGAGGGATAAACATGCTGACGTGAGGTGCCTATATGACATGGGTCGAGGCACGGTGCGCCCGAACGTGCACGGCAAGAGGTAGCTGGAGTGATAAGCGTGCCAACCTGAGGCGTTCCATACGAAGGTTGGGGCACGGGCCTGAGGCGTACGACACGCGGGCCGGACCTGATGCGTTTTTACGCGGGTCGAGTGGTATTCTGATGGCAAGCATTGAGCGTCTTGCATTAAGCATAAAACATCGAGTGCGAGATCGTGGCATGCTCTGTTCGTTCATCCCTACATGTGATTCTGTTCCCCATTATTTGAGATTGATAGTAGAACTAGCCCTCATCCACTTTAGTTCACGTACGTGGTCGAAGGAGTTGCACTAGGGAGAGTTAGCTAGCTCTAGAATGCAGGTTAGGGCCGAACCGACTAGTATACTTTATTCCACGCTAGGATTAATGGTGAGCTTATTGAGTCTTCGACTCACTGGTGTTGGTTGCTAACTTTTTCAGACCTCCGACCGTAGCGATGAGCATTCCATCGATACTCTTGGACCCCTATGGAGGTAGAGACTGATGAGAGATATTCTTGCTGAGACCGATGGATGCCGAGCCTCCCTCTCTAGAGGACGAGGAGGATCTCGAGGAGCTACCGTGGCAGTCGAACTGGAGCGACGCTAAAAGGGAGTAGACCCCCAGGTTGAGGTGTCTAGTAGAGCATGAAGATTATGGACCTATGTTGTATTTCCTTTAGAGGATCTTGTACCCTAACGCTTATTGACCATATATATGTATTGGTGATTATTGTTATTTGTGTATTTTTGTATTCTACCCCATGATCGTATGTATGCGTGTATGGTTTGGAGATTAGCTTCCGCAGGCTGGTGAGTTTCATTTTCGAAGCGTCGTCTGGCCGCGACGAGTTTTTCCTGGGCCGTCGCAGATCGTGGGCCAGGAGGACGCAGACAGATTTGGCGGGATGTCGCGAGCCCGTAGGGTTCGGGGCGTGACATCCCCGTTCAAGTAGTATCAGAGCAAGGTCAGCTCGATAAGAGACTTTTCGAGGTTTGGAGTGATAAGGATAATGATTTTTGGGTAATTAGATAGACAGACCTTAAGCCTAATATTGGAATGGTAGAGTGCATGAATTGATTGGCGCATGTGTTTTCTGAGTTGGATTGTTAGTTTAGAGTAGCCTTAGACTACGATGTTATGGACTAAGCTGCAGATGCGTCAGGACCTGAGGTAAGGTTCTCGAACTTAGCTCTAATTGTGTAGACCTCCAATGCTAGTTGCTGATTGTTAGATATTGATTGCTAGTTGTTATTGTTTGTGGTTGTACGCTTAGTCGGCTGTCGCACGCTGCTTGACCATCATACATTGCACGGGTTGCTGCATTAAACGCAAAACTGGTTTGAAAATAAAATCTTGATTTGAAAAGTGCATGCATGAACCATCATGATTTATTGGACTGGGTAACCGTTAGCCTGGTATGGGACGGGTCTGGCGGGACGCTTATAAACTGTAATGAAGCATGGTATGGGACATGTGGAATGGGGCTCTCTTTGGAGGTGAATAGTTTGGGACAACTGTTCACTCCGAGACCGATGAGGGTGGGGAGTGGTCGCCGGGGCGGAGACCTGATCAAGGAGCGGCTCCTGGCAGGCTTCTAGGAGAGTGAGGCAGACAGAGTGACCTAAGTTATACATTGACAAGATTGAGTCTAGGCGTCTGCCGAGTCCAATTGCATTAAAAAGCTGTAGCAAACTTTACATGCATATTCATGTCAGTAGACGCGATAGCAGGCGAAAGCTTGAGTGGATTGATTAGGTTTTAGTTCCTTGATGGAACTACATAGGTTTAAGTAAATAGGATTTGGAAGTATGAGCAACCGGGGCGGAAGGACTGGGAGTAAGTTTCCGCAGTTGAAGAACCAAGGATAGATGAGGTCTTGAAAATGTTGAAAGGAATAGGGAATCCAATGGGTAGGTAGACTGAAGAAAGAGCTGCTGTTGTTGCCCAAGCTGCCAAAGCAGCAGCGGCCGTCGTGAACGGGGCCAATGAGAAGGATAGAATCAACAGAAATGTGAAATGGAGTTCGTTGAATACATTGGTGAGTGGAACAATTTTTAAAGATGAAAGTTATTTGAGTTCGATGGAAGTAGTAGGCCCGAAGTAGTTACCCTCTAGATAGAAAGGCGAGAAAAGGGCATTTGCTTTGTTAAGGTGCTAAGATGACGAGGGCGCTCGAGAGGAAGAAGATGGGAAAATTTCTTGGAGCTTCATCAAGACTAAATGTCAATAGACAAGTATGGGAGTGAGATGTGAAGACTGTGTGTCAAGGACAACAGAGGGACCCCTATATAAATGGGATGAGAACGTGCTTAAGTATGGCCAGTAAGGCCCTCAAGAGGTAAGGTTGTTCATAGAGATGGATAACAAGACAGACACCACCGTAACAAGAGGGAGAACCACAGGAATTAGTTTTTGGGTTTAAATGCGACTGAAGGATAGTGTAATCTTTGCGATAGGGTATTTCGACCTCCTTGATGGTTATAAATAGTCGAAGTGCAAGGAGAGCCTACCGATTGATTGGATTGGTGAAGGCGATATGATAATGAAAAGACGGGCATCCGTGGATTTTATAGGCTTCAACCTAGAATTGTGTTCGATGGTCTTAGTTGCCGGATCTAGCTAACGGTTGGAGCAAAAGATTGATTAAGGTTCGAAAGGAAGTGGTGAGAGCTAAGAAAACCTTTGGAAAGTGAAGGTCTAGGCTTGAATCATGAGAGTTTGATGGATAGTTGTTTGGGACACTTATGAATGTGAAATTGTAGTGCCTTGATAGTTTTAGTTGCTGAATCTCACGAGTGGCCATAGTGAAGGTACAATCGAGATTCGCTAATAAATTGATGGGTATTAGGAAGGCTCAAGTGCAAAGTCGGATTGAAGGGTATGCTCAAAGTTTAATGGCGTAATGTATAAATGAAGGACTAGTCAAAGTATACAGTCGTGATTAAGGACTATTGATACCCAAACTAGAGGATATATTGTAGTGATTTAGCAAGTTGGTGATGGTAAGTTTAGGAGATAAGCGTTTGAATCCGAATCGTGGGAGCTTAAAGGATGACCCGCTCAAGATCATGATGATTGTGAGGATGTTTTGAGTTTATATGATGATCAGGATGTAAAGTGTATAGATTGGATATAAGTAAGTGACCTATGAGCCGTACTAATCATTGGTGGAAAAGAGAAAAACATGAGTTGCTTAGGACTGGCGTGAGAATGAGCAAACTAGTGAAAAATGGTGACGATGATATCCTGATAGGCTTGAATTGGAAGGTTCTAATGGTTAGCCTTGGGAAATAGATTGGAGATATGGAATTGCGAAGGCTCGATGTTGGAAGACTATAGACTTGAATTGTGTCAGACCTTGATGGTTTAGATGGGATCCTTACTAAAAGCTCTAGATGATTGGATAAGATTCACAATGAGGCAAATGGTAAACCTAGACCATGGGCCAATTGGATTGCATGAGTTTGGTTCGTAATGAGAAGCGACAGGAAAAGCGTTGCGTTAGTTGGGATTTAAGTAACCGATGCTGGAGATGATCATCGCCTATGGCATTTAGACGTTGGTAATACGAGGGCCTATGAAGTACATGACTGGTGAGTAGGCACACGATGATGGTAGAATGCTAAGAGTGGACTAAACTTAAGTTTGGAGATAAAGATGTCGACTCTAAATGTAGACCTCGATCGGGTGAGATGATTGAGATCTCGATGCGAGTAACGACCAAAAAGAGTACTCCACATTGGTTCTAGGTAATTGATTTTTATAAATTGGTCGTTATAGTGCTTGGAGGTTTAAGTGAAGACACAGACTAAGGATTTAGAAAATAAGTGGTATACGAGGCAAGTGAGAAAAATTAAGGATATTCATGCACTACGATAGTCTATGGCATCGAGGCGAAGACAAGGGAAATGTGTATGCATGAGGTCGTTTTTAATTCTAGCAGTCACATTGTGGTATGAGCTTGACAAGAGGTAATTCAAGGAGTGATACCAAAGACTAGGAGCCTTGACATGTAAAATTGATGTCACAAGTTGACAAGATGAACTTGGTAAGTCCTCAGTGATAAGAGGTAGACTATCTAAGGAATGAGATGGATGTTCTATGCCTGAGTGACACCATATAGATTGACGATCATGGAGATTGAGTTAAGAGCCTCCCTAGTGTTGTTAAGAGGGTGTAAACGAGAGTTGTGACCAAACGAATCCATGAACTTCAGACTGTCGATGACCGTGTTAAAGATTACTTTTGTGGGATGTGAAGACTCCAAAGGAGTAGATACCAGAGTAACACAGTGGAAAATGAGAAGGGATGTGGAAGGAATCGAAGGAAGATATATAGAAGCTAGCTCGATAAACCTTAAAGGAGGACAGGAAGAGTGATTTCACCTAGTAGAGTACGCATGATGGTAAGTGCCAGCAAAGCTCAGGATGTTAGTGATGGAATCACTGGATGGCAGAGAGAGAAAAGGAAATTCTCTTGTGCTAGGATGAGATTGGTAAAAGAATTATATTGGACTCAAAGTTAGTCTAACAGTTGTTGGTGCAATCAAGTGATGTGAGAAAAATCAAGGCTGATTAAAGTCGCTAAGAATGTCATATGGATAGGTGGCGCAACCCTTGGTGAGAGCTTTGCATGCCTTAATCATGAAATCGATAGGCGGATGGTGAAGCCGTATATGTGACGGAATTGATACGCTTGTAATATAGAAAGGGATAAGCCTAGAGAGTACCATGAAGCGAAAATAGTCATTTGAGAAATGATAAAAGCCCCAATGCTCTTTCAGGATGTTTTAGTGAGATGCCTCTAGTGAGAAATGTCGAAGTGCCTTGGAAGTGTTGGTGAAAGTCGAGTGATTGTGATTTGTACCTCCGTAATGATCAGAGAGGACCACCATTGTGCGATCAAGGCGATTCATGATGAGACCCACACGAGCTAGTTGGCCAGTGACCCAATAGTGTCGTGGTGGGGGTGAAATGTGCTTGAATTGAAAGACCGTAGCCAACAAAGTCCCAGGTATGGCATCTGGAAGTAGCATCATGAAAAAGGGCTGAGATGTATCACATCCTAAGATATAAGAGAGTTATGCTTAGAGAGATGAGACGGACTCAATGGTCCTGAAGTAGGCCGTATGGATGGCAAGATTGAGAATGGACTAGGCTTGTCCATAAGACAATGTTAAGAAACTATAGGTTGAAATTGATAAATAGACTTACAAGTATTTGAGCCGATGGGAGTTCATTTGAACAGTTAAGATTGCGAAACATAGTGAGAAAGGAAGACAAGGGATCAAAGTACGCGGCAAAAGCGTAATTAGGCCACATAGCTGAAGGAGGTAGCAAACGTGAGATGGTTACATTGATGGAAAAGAAGTAAAAGGCAAGTTTCGAGAACGAAACTTTTTAAGGAGGGAAGAATTGTGACATTCTGGATTTTCGACCCATTTTCGGAATTTGTAAATAGAATGGATATATTTACAAATTCCGAAAATGGGTCGAAAATCCAGAATGTCACAATTCTTCCCTCCTTAAAAAGTTTCGTTCTCGAAACTTGCCTTTACTTCTTTTCCCATCAATGTAACCATCTCACGTTTGCTACCTCCTTCAGCTATGTGGCCTAATTACGCTTTTGCCGCGTACTTTGATCCCTTGTCTTCCTTTTCTCACTATGTTTCGCAATCTTAACTGTTCAAATGAACTCCCATCGGCTCAAATACTTGTAAGTCTATTTATCAATTTCAACCTATAGTTTCTTACATTGTCTTATGGACAAGCCTAGTCCATTCTCAATCTTGCCCATCCATACGGCCTACTTCAGGACCATTGAGTCCGTCTCATCTCTCTAAGCATAACGTCTCTTATATCTTAGGATGTGTACATCTCAGCCCTTTTTCATGATGCTACTTCCAGATGCCATACCTGGGGACTTTGTTGGCTACGGTCTTTCAATTCAAGCACATTTCACCCCCACCACGACACTATTGGGTCACTGGCCAACTAGCTCGTGTGGGTCTCATCATGAATCGCCCTGATCGCACAATGGTGGTCCTCTCTGATCATTACGGAGGTACAAATCAAATCACTCGACTTTCACAACACTTCCAAGGCACTTCGACATTTCTCACTAGAGGCATCTCACTAAAACATCCTGAAAGAGCATTGGGGCTTTTATCATTTTCAAATGACTATTTTCGCTTCATGGTACTCTCTAGGCTTATCCCTTTCTATATTACAAGCGTATCAATTCCGTCACATATACGGCTTCACCATCCGCCTATCGATTTCATGATTAAGGGCATGCAAAGCTCTCACCAAGGGTTTGCGCCACCTATCCATATGACATTCTTAGCGACTTTAATCAGCCCTTGATTTTTCTCACATCACTTGATTGCACCAAACAACTGTTAGACTAACTTTGAGTCCAATATAATTCTTTTACCAATCTCATCCTAGCACAAGAGAATTTCCTTTTCTCTCTCTGCCATCCAGTGATTCCATCACTAACATCCTGAGCTTTGTGCTGGCACTTACCATCATGCGTACTCTACTAGGTGAATCACTCTTCCTGTCCTCCTTTAAGGTTTATCGAGCTAGCTTCTATATATCTTCCTTCGATTCCTTCCACATCCCTTCTCATTTTCCACTGTGTTACTCTGGTATCTACTCCTTTGGAGTCTTCACATCCACAAAAGTAATCTTTAACACGGGTCATCGACAGTCTGAAGTTCATGGATTCGTTTGGTCACAACTCTCGTTTACACCCTCTTAACAAACACTAGGGAGGCTCTTAACTCAATCTCCATGATCGTCAATCTATATGGTGTCACTCAGGCATAGAACATCCATCTCATTCCTTAGATAGTCTACCTCTTATCACTGAGGACTTACCAAGTTCATCTTGTCAACTTGTGACATCAATTTTACATGTCAAGGCTCCTAGTCTTTGGTATCACTCCTTGAATTACCTCTTGTCAAGCTCATACCACAATGTGACTGCTAGAATTAAAAACGACCTCATGCATACACATTTCCCTTGTCTTCGCCTCGATGCCATAGACTATCGTAGTGCATGAATATCCTTAATTTCTCACTTGCCTCGTATACCACTTATTTTCTAAATCCTTAGTCTGTGTCTTCACTTAAACCTCCAAGCACTATAAACGACCAATTTATAAAAATCAATTACCTAGAACCAATGTGGAGTACTCTTTTTGGTCGTTACTCGCATCGAGATCTCAATCATCTCACCCGATCGAGGTCTACATTTAGAGTCGACATCTTTATCTCCAAACTTAAGTTTAGTCCACTCTTAGCATTCTACCATCATCGTGTGCCTACTCACCAGTCATGTACTTCATAGGCCCTCGTATACCAACGTCTAAATGCCATAGGCGATGATCATCTCCAGCATCGGTTACTTAAATCCCAACTAACGCAACGCTTTTCCTGTCGCTTCTCATTACGAACCAAACTCATGCAATCCAATTGGCCCATGGTCTAGGTTTACCATTTGCCTCATTGTGAATCTTATCCAATCATCTAGAGCTTTTAGTAAGGATCCCATCTAAACCATCAAGGTCTGACACAATTCAAGTCTATAGTCTTCCAACATCGAGCCTTCGCAATTCCATATCTCCAATCTATTTCCCAAGGCTAACCATTAGAACCTTCCAATTCAAGCCTATCAGGATATCATCGTCACCATTTTTCACTAGTTGCTCATTCTCACGCCAGTCCTAAGCAACTCATGTTTTTCTCTTTTCCACCAATGATTAGTACGGCTCATAGGTCACTTACTTATATCCAATCTATACACTTTACATCCTGATCATCATATAAACTCAAAACATCCTCACAATCATCATGATCTTGAGCGGGTCATCCTTTAAGCTCCCACGATTCGGATTCAAACGCTTATCTCCTAAACTTACCATCACCAACTTGCTAAATCACTACAATATATCCTCTAGTTTGGGTATCAATAGTCCTTAATCACGACTGTATACTTTGACTAGTCCTTCATTTATACATTACGCCATTAAACTTTGAGCATACCCTTCAATCCGACTTTGCACTTGAGCCTTCCTAATACCCATCAATTTATTAGCGAATCTCGATTGTACCTTCACTATGGCCACTCGTGAGATTCAGCAACTAAAACTATCAAGGCACTACAATTTCACATTCATAAGTGTCCCAAACAACTATCCATCAAACTCTCATGATTCAAGCCTAGACCTTCACTTTCCAAAGGTTTTCTTAGCTCTCACCACTTCCTTTCGAACCTTAATCAATCTTTTGCTCCAACCGTTAGCTAGATCCGGCAACTAAGACCATCGAACACAATTCTAGGTTGAAGCCTATAAAATCCACGGATGCCCGTCTTTTCATTATCATATCGCCTTCACCAATCCAATCAATCGGTAGGCTCTCCTTGCACTTCGACTATTTATAACCATCAAGGAGGTCGAAATACCCTATCGCAAAGATTACACTATCCTTCAGTCGCATTTAAACCCCAAAAACTAATTCCTGTGGTTCTCCCTCTTGTTACGGTGGTGTCTGTCTTGTTATCCATCTCTATGAACAACCTTACCTCTTGAGGGCCTTACTGGCCATACTTAAGCACGTTCTCATCCCATTTATATAGGGGTCCCTCTGTTGTCCTTGACACACAGTCTTCACATCTCACTCCCATACTTGTCTATTGACATTTAGTCTTGATGAAGCTCCAAGAAATTTTCCCATCTTCTTCCTCTCGAGCGCCCTCGTCATCTTAGCACCTTAACAAAGCAAATGCCCTTTTCTCGCCTTTCTATCTAGAGGGTAACTACTTCGGGCCTACTACTTCCATCGAACTCAAATAACTTTCATCTTTAAAAATTGTTCCACTCACCAATGTATTCAACGAACTCCATTTCACATTTCTGTTGATTCTATCCTTCTCATTGGCCCCGTTCACGACGGCCGCTGCTGCTTTGGCAGCTTGGGCAACAACAGCAGCTCTTTCTTCAGTCTACCTACCCATTGGATTCCCTATTCCTTTCAACATTTTCAAGACCTCATCTATCCTTGGTTCTTCAACTGCGGAAACTTACTCCCAGTCCTTCCGCCCCGGTTGCTCATACTTCCAAATCCTATTTACTTAAACCTATGTAGTTCCATCAAGGAACTAAAACCTAATCAATCCACTCAAGCTTTCGCCTGCTATCGCGTCTACTGACATGAATATGCATGTAAAGTTTGCTACAGCTTTTTAATGCAATTGGACTCGGCAGACGCCTAGACTCAATCTTGTCAATGTATAACTTAGGTCACTCTGTCTGCCTCACTCTCCTAGAAGCCTGCCAGGAGCCGCTCCTTGATCAGGTCTCCGCCCCGGCGACCACTCCCCACCCTCATCGGTCTCGGAGTGAACAGTTGTCCCAAACTATTCACCTCCAAAGAGAGCCCCATTCCACATGTCCCATACCATGCTTCATTACAGTTTATAAGCGTCCCGCCAGACCCGTCCCATACCAGGCTAACGGTTACCCAGTCCAATAAATCATGATGGTTCATGCATGCACTTTTCAAATCAAGATTTTATTTTCAAACCAGTTTTGCGTTTAATGCAGCAACCCGTGCAATGTATGATGGTCAAGCAGCGTGCGACAGCCGACTAAGCGTACAACCACAAACAATAACAACTAGCAATCAATATCTAACAATCAGCAACTAGCATTGGAGGTCTACACAATTAGAGCTAAGTTCGAGAACCTTACCTCAGGTCCTGACGCATCTGCAGCTTAGTCCATAACATCGTAGTCTAAGGCTACTCTAAACTAACAATCCAACTCAGAAAACACATGCGCCAATCAATTCATGCACTCTACCATTCCAATATTAGGCTTAAGGTCTGTCTATCTAATTACCCAAAAATCATTATCCTTATCACTCCAAACCTCGAAAAGTCTCTTATCGAGCTGACCTTGCTCTGATACTACTTGAACGGGGATGTCACGCCCCGAACCCTACGGGCTCGCGACATCCCGCCAAATCTGTCTGCGTCCTCCTGGCCCACGATCTGCGACGGCCCAGGAAAAACTCGTCGCGGCCAGACGACGCTTCGAAAATGAAACTCACCAGCCTGCGGAAGCTAATCTCCAAACCATACACGCATACATACGATCATGGGGTAGAATACAAAAATACACAAATAACAATAATCACCAATACATATATATGGTCAATAAGCGTTAGGGTACAAGATCCTCTAAAGGAAATACAACATAGGTCCATAATCTTCATGCTCTACTAGACACCTCAACCTGGGGGTCTACTCCCTTTTAGCGTCGCTCCAGTTCGACTGCCACGGTAGCTCCTCGAGATCCTCCTCGTCCTCTAGAGAGGGAGGCTCGGCATCCATCGGTCTCAGCAAGAATATCTCTCATCAGTCTCTACCTCCATAGGGGTCCAAGAGTATCGATGGAATGCTCATCGCTACGGTCGGAGGTCTGAAAAAGTTAGCAACCAACACCAGTGAGTCGAAGACTCAATAAGCTCACCATTAATCCTAGCGTGGAATAAAGTATACTAGTCGGTTCGGCCCTAACCTGCATTCTAGAGCTAGCTAACTCTCCCTAGTGCAACTCCTTCGACCACGTACGTGAACTAAAGTGGATGAGGGCTAGTTCTACTATCAATCTCAAATAATGGGGAACAGAATCACATGTAGGGATGAACGAACAGAGCATGCCACGATCTCGCACTCGATGTTTTATGCTTAATGCAAGACGCTCAATGCTTGCCATCAGAATACCACTCGACCCGCGTAAAAACGCATCAGGTCCGGCCCGCGTGTCGTACGCCTCAGGCCCGTGCCCCAACCTTCGTATGGAACGCCTCAGGTTGGCACGCTTATCACTCCAGCTACCTCTTGCCGTGCACGTTCGGGCGCACCGTGCCTCGACCCATGTCATATAGGCACCTCACGTCAGCATGTTTATCCCTCCAACTTCCCCGTGTAAACACGCCTCAGGGCCATCCTCACCCTTATCTTGCCGATGCATGAATGCGTGCCATATTCACAACCAAATCAATGCACGTCACATATGCCACATGCCCCATATTTTCATGTGCAATAAATGGGCAACTCATGTCACAGGCATAGCGCACCACTTCTAGACGAACCATTCAATGTACGTGCATAACATGGCATGTCACAGGTTAATAGCAAAATATATTCATCAAGACATATGTTCAATTGTTTACTAGCAAGGCATCGAACGTAGACAACCTAGACTTCTCGGCTCAAGTTCCTGTCAAGTCTACTCTAGGCCCATCATTTACTCATGGCCTACTAACCATACTCAGGCTCCCCAATTACCTTTTAGTTCCTCCATGGACTGAGTTCTATGTTCCTTAAATCAAGATCAACTTGGCTCGTTCGATTTTACACGTTAAGCCCTTCGGGCCCATTTGTCTAATTCGGCCTATAATCCCTATTCCTTCATTCGCGGCCCGTTGCCTCACATTTGGGCTCACAAACTTACTCACATCAACTCATGGTTAGGTCTCTAAGCCCATTAAATCAAGCCAAATTCATCACGCATAAAACCACACCTTAAGTCCATTGGATCACACTAGCCCAAATTAAGCCCAAATTGACTCTCGGTCCGCAACCACACTTGGGCTCACAAATTTCCACTCAAATCATTCTTACGACAGCCCACTAAGCCCAATGATGTAAGCCCAAGTTTCATTTTTACTCGGATTTGATCTCAAACCTAATTGGGCCAACTAGCCCATTTCGAGTCCAATTCAACTCATGGCCCATGCCCTCACTTAGATCCATCAATCTCTCATTTAAAATTGAAATCTAATCCAGCCCAATGGGCCTTAAGATTCACGCCCAAGCCCACTAGTTGTGGAGGCCCAACTTAAGCCCATTAAGCTTACGTAAGCTCAAATCAATTTATGGCCCATTGTCACATTTGGGTGCTCTATCTCTTACTCCAAATTCATTTCAAATCAGCCCATTAAGCCCTAGGACTCACGCCCAAGTTCACTACTATGAAAATCAACTTAGGCCCATTAAGCCCAATTTGTCCAATTTAGCCCAAACATGCTATCTAGCCCAATAATCATTCCAATTTCTCACATCAACGGTTCAAGCCTATTTCTTGGGCCCATCCACGTCCATTACACACCCCAAGTCTCACCGCCAAGCCCACGGAGATTCCTCTTAAGCCCATTTCTCCAATTTAGCCCATTTAAGCCAACTAGACCACTTAGCCCATCAACCATCCGTGGCCCTCTCATTCACGGCCCAAATCACTTCCTCACAGCCCATAAATGATCCTCTCACACCTACCACAGATTACCAAGCCCACGAGTCAGCTTGTTTACCTCGAATCCAAATCGACCTAAAACGCATTAAGCGATTTCCATGTTTTCTAGACCATATGCACACACCAAGCAATCTACCAACCGAATCAACATTACATACATTACTCCTAGGTCAAGATTAGTAGTTTTCTTACTTGAAACAAGGCTTGAACGAAGTCGATGACGACGGGAACCCGAAATGGCCGAATGAGGCTCACGTCTTAAGAGAGAGAGAGAGTCGGCGGCGTGAGGGCTGTTTAAGGGCCAAATCAAGGCCAAATAAAGCTTGGATAGATCTATGACATATCCAAAAATCACAGCGATCCAACGGTTGGATTTTTGTCGGCGGCCATTTGAAGTTGGGATTGCTGCAAGGAAGCCCGCCCAGCACAGAGTAACGGTTTGGCTTGATTTTGAGGGGGTTCCCGGCCATATCTTGGGAAGAGGCTTGCAGATCTTCGAAGCCCTTCGTCATACGGTCTTGTGGGAGAAAACAGGGAGTCATTTGGACTCTAAACGAGCCGTTTTTGTCCGGGTGCGCGCTGCAGGCCGAGAAGACGCGAGAGGGAGAGAGGGCTTCGGGAAAGGAGAGGAAGAATGGGTTTTGGCCGAAAATTTGGAGAGAATGAGAGGGATATGAGGGAAAGAGAGAGAGAGAGAGAGAGAGAATAGAGAGTTTACAATGAGAAAAAGACAAAATTCAAATTTGAATTAGTGGGTTAGGTAGAGTTGGTAGTGGGGTTTCTAGAAGTGACTTGGACTTGATTGATTTGATTGATTGGATTTGATTTGACTTGACAAGATTGATGTGATTGACGTGACAACCGACGAGACATTGCCTCGGGATGAGTGCCAAATGCACCAATCGGGTCCCGAGCGCAAATGAGTTTCAGACTGAAATTGACACTATACTAACGCGCTCATTCTAAAACAATTCTAATTATTCTAATTCTAAGGACTGAGCATTGACTGGGGGCATTTCGGTAAATTTTTCACCTCACGTCTTGCTTCGCGGCGTTCACCGGCTGTCTGCCCGATTGGCGACACTTCTGCGACTATATCCAACTCTCCATTGTAACCTTCATAAAAATTCGATTGTCCAAGATCGGAATTCATTTCATGGCCAAATCCTAAAATTACGACTTTGTTGAATTCCTTAGACCAACGGGCGGCTGTTTAAGAGTTACAGGTCCTAGATAGCCTTTCCCCTTCGGTTAGTCATCTCGAGTTGATCAAGCTCGAGTGAGGCTTAGCTAAAGCGTATTAATAAAATATATCCATTCTATTTGCAAATTCCGAAAATAAGTGGAAAATCCAGAATGTCAAACATACAATATTCATATGCCACAATTAGAGGTTGGGCTTACCTAGATAGGTTGGATTGAAGGCGACGACGACGAAGGCCCAAGTCAGCCGAATGAAGTTCACTGCCCAAATGGAGGAGGCGACGGTGTGGGCTGGTCCGGTGGTTTCCTTGAGCTGCCTCAAGCCTAGAATGAAGATTGGATGCATTAGAGAGGGTGTGGGTTGAGGGAAACCAGCCGTGGTAGCCGGAGCTCCCATGACACGACGAAGACGGGTGGAAGAGCAAGAGGAGACGGGTCTAGTCAGGGTCTACAATGAAGGCATCAAGTCACGAAATTGAAGGGGGAAGACGATGGAAGACTTACAAGGAGAGGATAGCTGTGCGGCGTGACAGATGGTGGCGGAACGACGGCGACGGCGATGGCTTGGGGCGGACGGCTAGGGCAGATGAGAGAGAGGGAAAGAGATTAGGGGCTGGTCGGAACTCAAGAGGGACTCAATGGCCACGGGAATGAGGTGAGGAAAAGTTAAGAAGGCTTACCAAGTGAAGGAGGATGAATGGTGGTGGCGGCCGGACATGGAACGACGGCGACGGAGCCGAGCGGTGGTTGGCGGATGAGAGTCCAGGAGAAGAAGAAGAAGAAGATTTCGGGAGGAGGAGGGGAGATGATGGCTGGCCGAATGGAGGAGAGAGAGAGGGAGAAGAGAGATTATACTTCTGAATATTCAAAATAAACTTAATAGTGGGGTTAGGTATGGGATTATGTGACATGATAAGTGTACTTGACTTGTCCTTTGATTGAGTTGATTGACAACCTTGGGAATTGTGTGATTGACATCTTGATTGATTGATTTGACCTTTGATTGATGTGACATTCGATGTGACTTTGCCTCGGGATGCGTGCCAAATGCACCGATCGGGCCCCGAGTGCGAACGAATTCCCGACTGGAACTGGCTCTACATTGACGTGCCCATTCTAAAATAACTCTATTTAATCTAATTCTAAGGACTGAGCATTTACCATGGGCATTTCGATAATTTTCTACTCACGTCTTGCTTCGCGACGTACACCGGCTGTCTGCCCTTCAGGCGATGTTTCTGCAACTGAATCCAATTCTCCATTGTGACCGTCTTAGAAATTCGATTGCCCAAGGTCGGAATTCATTCTGTGGTCAAATCCATTAAATTATGACTCTATCGAAACCTCAGACCAACTGGCGGCTATTTAGGAAAATTTCCTAGGTAGCCCTTCCCCTTCGGTTAGTCGTCCCAGGGTAGCTAATCCTGTGTGAGTATCAATTAGAGTGTACTAATGAAATTCATCCATTCATTTAGAAATCCCGATAATTGGGTCAAATTTTCAGACTGTCACAATTCTTCCATCCTTATAAAAATTTCGTCCTCGAAATTTGCAATCTATAAGTTCACACCTCCAGAACGAGGTTACAATTGACTACTCAAACAGATATGGGTACTTCTTCTTCATCTCGTCTTCGCTCTCCCACGTAGCTCTTTCGGTTCCATGGTGCTCCCAGATGATCTTGGCCAGGGGTATCGTCTTGTTCCTTAGGACTTGCTCCTTTCGGCCTTCAATTCTGACTGGCCTCTCTACGTACGAGACTCGATCATCCACTTCAATGACATGATTGAGTATATGGCTTGGATCGGGTTCATACTTCCT